>MU183827.1:0-15436 GCA_016904865.1 Pissodes strobi
TAACAAAATAAATTTCACATTCTCATTGCTACTTTTTCTGTTCTACAAGTTGGTGTTATCAGATTTTCAAACCGACGTTTCGTCTTTGAGCTACCATCATCAACTTTGTTTTTTTAAATACGGCCCTGGATTTTTTATTACGGATTTTAAATACGCATCTAAAGTCCCAAAGCGAATAATGTATCGCACTTATTCGAAAAATTCATATTAATGGCATTTTCCATAAGAACTCAATGAGAGACTGAAATAGTTATTTTTTCTCCGATTGACAGCAAATATTAATTTTGCAGACACATATCAATCAGCAAAATATTACTTTTCCTGTCCAGGCAGCAAAGTAAGTACTTTATAATACAACAAAATTTGATATTTATTATGCTTAATATTGGGTTTTTAGATACTTTTACGCAAAAAAATTAATTTTTCTCGTTTAACATTATCATCTAAAAGACTTAAAACTCACCATACTTGCCAAGAAGTACTGCTGGATGTCCTTTCCAATGACATTGGGGACTCTTAGTATAATAAATTTTAAATTTTTTTTGGTCGAGTTCCTTTAGGAGGCCAAAAGCATTCACTGGAAGATGATGGTATATCCATGTGCTCAAGTGACATTTCAGTGGTAAATTTAACCACAAGCCATACCATTATTAAGGATGCCAAAATATCCTCTAAAACATCATTAGGTATGTCATTCAAAGGCAATTCAATTACCTATTTTTTATTTCCTTAGTCACACATCTGCAATTTGTTTATAAAAATGCAATAAAAGCAATTCAATTTATCAGCTATACAAAGAATTAAAGAGAAATAATAAAAGAAGTGCCTATACAGGGTGTCCCAAAAACAGACGTTTCATGGGTGGTAGCAGACATGAAAACAAACATTTTTCCACTACGAACTAAAAGTGATTTTTTTTTTAAATATTATTAATTTAATATTTTTTGTTCTGATATCCCGTATTATCCTGTATATTTGAACGTTGTATCACCTACTAAATTAGGAGTGTAACATAGGGAAAGATACATATTTATTATCCAAAGGTAAAATCACTACTTTTCTTTTAATATCTATGGAGAAATATATTCCTAACATATTGTTCTCTTTTTCTATAGTATTTATACCAAAGAGAGATGACTCACAGGGAGTTTGAAATAAAGAATCTACTATTTTATAACAAATTCCTAAATTAACAACACCACCGTCATATGTTGAAAAGTCTTTAACTTCAATTATCAAATTATCTTTAAGTTCGACAAAAGAATCTGCAAACTTACCAGTATTGATGCAATATTTGCCAGTTTTCTTGAATTTGTATTGTGGGAAATTACATTGTGGCAATTGAGGGTTAGAATAATGCTGCATCGAAAATTCAAAGTCTTTAGTTTTTTTTTAAAACTTAGAACTTGCTGGAAATTGTCTTTGCTCAATAATTCTTCGAACTACCTGCTGAAGTGGCATTGCTACTTTTCGGACCTTTCTCTTTAATTGGGGCACAAAATTTTCAAAACAAAATGCACTGAAGTTGTCTAAATTACCATACAGCAGTACACAATCACGCAAGTGCAGCAAATTGTGAACGTTATGTGATATGAAATCACATCCATATAACCGAATACTATTTAAAATAAAATGCTTATTTAATTCATTTGAATAATTAACTAATTCCATATCTTTAGAAAATTCTGAGCTTACTAATTGTAAATTAGCTACACTAAGACAAAGAAAATTGTTGTAGTACATCTTTGGCACAATATTTCTAAAAGCAATAATGCCAGTGTATAATAACAAAAGTCTAAATTCTGTTGCTTTAAATATTTTGCATTCATTTAATGATCTAGTCTTTCGCGAAAACTCCCGTGGCATATACGGTTTCATTTGTAAGAGCTTATTATTAATTAAATTTACTGAACGTGCTGATAATTTGTGTGGAGGTTTACCATAAATCCATCCAAATTCCTTATAACAAAGCAATCTTTTAACTACACCTAATAGAATGCAATGCATATAAACAATTGGAACACTATTAATCATATTAAATTTCGGTATATCCTCAATTAAACTCTTTCCATCAAGGTGATGCTCTGGCTGACTTCTAGATCTAAATGAACAATCTGTTCTTTTTATAAATGTCGTTTCTAAAAAACACATTACATTTTTCTCGAAATCACCCTGTAATGTACATTGACTGCAACTAAAAAAACCAGTATGTCCTTTAATATTTAAAATGTAACAGGTGCATCGCAAATTAGTGTTAAAACTCTAAATTCATATTTATATCCTTCTAAAAAAATACCAATGTTTACAAGATCAGTTGCTTCTGTAACAAAGTCTTTTAAGAGGTCATTCGAATTTGGTTTTCCCATACCCTTATACAAGGCAACACAGAAAACCTCATGCTCCAATTTTTGAATTGTTTTTATTGAGCAAAGAATAGGCCAGAAAGTCTCATTAGTGCTTCTAAATAAGTACTAAATGAAAAATTTTTTGTATTCCATGCGTAATATTTTATGCATGGAATACAAAAAGTATTTCATTTAGTACATTTCGTAGATGCACACAGCCTTCACTCTTCATTTACTTCTAAATAAGGGCATACCATCAATATTGACCGACACATGAAGCACATAATTTTTAGTCATTTGTGTGCCAATTCTTTGACATAAAAATGTAATTGACTCTCTAATTCCGTAGTAATAATAATTACCTGAGCACATCAGTGTTGTAATTTGTACATTAGGAGTTTTTAATAGCGTACGAGGAACTAAAGGAAGACTTTTAAATTCAGATTAAAAAATATCATCTTTTAAGATTTTAAGCAAATTATCAACATTTTCATAATGAATGTCAACAAACTCTGGTTCTGGCTGATTTAAATCAAATAAAAATGAAGTGCTACTACTACTTAGATTGGGTTTGAATATTATTATAAGCAGTAGTAGGTGCTTGGGTTTGGGTAATAAGCACGCCAGGACTGCAAGGAAATGTTATTGCATATTTAGGTTTAGATATATTCTTATTTAATGTTATTTATATCTGGCGATGCTTATTACTTGAAACATTTATAAATTGTGTTTTAGGCATTTTGTACTAGTTATTTATCTTTTTATCTCTGCGATACAATCACAATTAAATGGTGGTTTAAACAGAATTTTAAATATGTCCTAGGGTACGTCATTTGCTTCGTCACTTGCAACCCAATACATAATTTTGGGTTACATGACTTTGGCAGCTGTTGCTGAAGGGTACACTACACAACAAAAACCTAACCTAAAACAGTTTTTGGGGGAACTTAAAACCAGGGTGATGAAATATGTCATTAATTTGTCATTATTACAAGCATTTTTGACAAAATTATAATGGGCACGTTCAGCCCTTAAAT
Organism: Pissodes strobi; assembly: GCA_016904865.1. Classification (NCBI taxonomy): domain Eukaryota; kingdom Metazoa; phylum Arthropoda; class Insecta; order Coleoptera; family Curculionidae; genus Pissodes; species Pissodes strobi. The sequence goes on from MU183827.1 coordinate 3,383, forward strand.
GAGACAGGTTACCTCAGAAATAAATAAAATATTTCTTATCGTTAAACATATGTTCGAAGAGTAAACAGCTGACCAAAATGTGTAGGTACACCAGAAATCCATTTTGTGTATGGAAATCAAATCCACAGAAATCCATGAAATCCACAGACATTCATAGCAGTTTGTTACTGATGTCGGAATAGATCCATGGAAATCCAGAGAAGCCACGGAAATCCATATGAAAGCACATCAGAAATCCACAGCTGTTTATCTCTCGAATATGTCCCATTTTTAAAACACTCAATAAAAAAAAAACAAAAACAACCAAAACTGACATGCGTAGGGGGCATGCTCTCTATCTCTAAATGTTTTTAATAGATGCTTATGACGAGAAATAAATATGTAATGTTTTAATTTTGTGCTTATAGAACTTGATTTTTTTAATTATTTCCAATCCAAATACCTGTAAAGTTTTTATTGTAGGTACCTAGCCAAATATATTTCATCTTTTTAGGTAAATGTGCTAATTGGGATAGCCACTATTTTTTTTGGGTTTATATTTTGTTTTGCTAGAAAATATTTGATTTGGTAATATAATGGCATGAGCATGACTGAAGTTTCATCGATCATTGGTATAATTTATTTAACGTTCAAAGGTCACAGTAATGGGCAAGTTTATGCAAATTATTTCATTCATGTCTCATAATTTAACACATAAATAATAAAAGTTAATAGTATATTATGATATAATTGTATAAGCGGGCCTTTCAAGCACGCGCGACATATTTCAAAACACGACGCGCAGCGGAGTGTTTTGTAAGTCGCTAGGGCTTTAAATGCCTCTTATACACGTCTATCATACGCTATTTTTTATTACGAATGCATCATATTCTCAAAAATGTTTTACTTTTTTGCGTTACGTTGTTACTATTTAGACTAATAAAGCAATGTTGTTTCTAAATTTGTTCCTTCATATTGACATATAATAATTTAAACGGAACGTAAATATCTAGGTAAAAAAGGTAGATCAAATGTTTCTATAGCAACCTTTAAAAAAGTAGGCGCATCATAAACGCGCACGCTGCAGCTTGCGATAATCGTTGATTATGAAGCATGCGTAATAAAAAAAGAGTTATTTTAAATAAAATGTGGGTCTGTCAATATTAAGTCCCTTCGAATTTGCAACAAAATGCACGAGAAAGGGTGTTTATAGAATAGTTTAAGGCAAAAAAATTGTTGCATGCACCATATTTGAGCCGAAAAAAACCTCCAAAGTTCGAGTTTTGACACAAATTTCCAGCACCGCTTCACAAAAGCACTAGAAATCAAATATAAGCAATACACACCTGAAAATCAATTAGCAGATGACAATATTAACTAGAGAGGCCTCCGTTATGTTCCGGTCCTAACTCAAAGCAACTGATAGCTCCATTCAATAAAATTAAATTTTACTTGTAAATATCTTCCTTGTTACTGTTATCTAATAGCCAATACTTCAATTTTTCAGAAGGCATACTGTTGCCATGCGTTTTATGAATATTCTTAATGTTTGCTTAATTTCGTTATCAAAGAATGGTGCCCAATCATTGTGACTCATTATGAGTGTCAATAAATGATTCCTGATTGGTCAGGGGTTTTATCATACCACTAATATTTCACTTCATCGCTCGCTACGGGGGCTCAACCAATAAAAATTAACTCACGACATGCTTAAAATGCATATATTAATAATTCTTTTTTCCCGATATTGGGCAAGCCTTGGGTTAGTTTTTGTTGGTTGTGCCCCCGGAGAGAGCTGAGGGCCATAGCTGTAAGTTAAATATTGGTGTGCAACATTTTATTATTTTCTCGTTTCACGGGCAAGTATAGTAGCACAGATCTATATGTATAGATCTTTGATAGTAGTGACACTACTAGTAGTGTACGTTTGCGGTTCTAGATCAAATTAATCTCAAAACTAGAACTTTTTCTGCTGAAATGTGGTGCATCCAACAATTATTTTGGCTTGAACTACTCTAAAATGTTGCATAAACCCGCCTGACTCCCTAGAAGGTATACTTAGGTAACCTATGAAAACTATGGCAACAGGAAACCCAAAATAGCTAAAAAATACACAGGAAATCACTAGAGTAAAAGTTTGTAAACTTAGAATGGCGGATTGACCCACCGACCGTAAAACAATTTAATTTGAACAAGACATCAAAAGAAAAGAGCGCCGCCGCCGTTTACTTATTTGGCGGGTTGTGCTTGAGCTTGACTTATGAGGCCTGCTCATTTGACATTGCTCAACCTGCTCGGAAAATCAAATAAATTAGCTTGGAGCAGAACACGAAATGTCATAACTGCACTCCAAGCAGATATTTCCTGCTCGGACGACTTCCTAGCTTGCTACCCGAAATGAACGCGCTTTTTATTAAGACAGCACGTGAATAGGATATTCTATATATAGGGATATTTTTCTCAAAAAAGATCACAATCCCGTTCAGCCTTTCAAAATTTAAAAAGTGGGGTTATATTATTATTTTATATTCCCCGGTGTTTGTTGATTATCTGTCATCTTTCTAATTTTGCTCTAACTGCTCCACCTCCAGACTAGGGGTTCGCGAGACCGAGACCGAGACTTTAGGGAGAGCCTGGACCTGGCAAGTCTCGGTCTTGGTCTCGATGAAAAAATTTAGTCTCAGCCTCGGTCTTGTCTCGGTTTGGTCTCGGTCTCGCTTTGAGCAAATAAAAAGTAATTAAATAATTTACTGTTTTATTTCGCCAATAACACAAACGTTACTTCGGAGTGTTAAGTTAAATGAAACATCTAATAAATGTCTTTTGTGTATCAGTTCTTGGTATAGATGTGATATTAGGGATAAACTTTTTTAAATAATTTTACATTTTTTGTTTGCAACAGTTGTCTGGATAATTATATTTAACTTAAATAGGTACCTACTAATATTTTAATATATTTTATGTTAGTTTCTAAATTGTTGTTTTGATATAAAAATGCTTACCTCTAATGTAGGTAGGTATACAAGTGATAGGGATTTTTAAGTATGTACATATAAAAACTACCGTTTTATGTCAATTTAGTTGTCAAAGTCAACGCTTTTTCTTCTTATTTTTTACATTTCTTATCAGTTGTAGCGTAGCCATACAAAGTGATGTCATTTTCAAACATTCTGAATTATATGGAAAAATTTATTTTGAAAACTCTTAAAATTTAACGGTATACAGGGAAATTAGTGGACGAAACATCAACCATGTATTTATCGGTCAAAAATAACTAAATTTTTTCTTTTAAATAAATATCGGAAAATGGGCCAATGAATATGGTTTTCTTTAATTATTTCCGAAACGGTGTAAAAAGAGTTTTAAAATTTTGGGATTGTACTAACTTTAATATTCTGAATTTAAGAATGGAATTAAAAATAAAAAAATTTAGTCAGGTGCGAACATCTAAAAATTTACTTTTTTTTTGGGTTAACTTTTTATATATTTTTTATTCAAATTTCGAAAATTAAAATTTTTTTCTTCGCAAAAATGTGCCTCTTAGTTTGTTTCGCTAGGACGCAGCGTTTTTGAGAACAACGGATTTTAAAGTATACTAACCCTCTGAACGGGTGTAAAATGAAGGTTATAATTTATGATATTCCCCAAAAATTCCTTTTGACGTTATAAAACTTCATATTATTATAAAATAGTAGAAACACTTGTTCCAGAGAAAAGCTATGACAGATTTTCAAAATTTGATAAACCATAGCATTCAATTTGCACCCGTTTTTGGCAGGCGGAATATATTTATAATTCGTTTTTCTCAAAACCCTGCGTCCTAATGATACGAAATAAGAGGCACTTTTTTACGTAAAAAAATTTAAATTTTCAAAATTTGAAAAGAAAATAAAAAAATAGCCCACAAAGAAGTTGACGTTAGTTTTTTATATTCGCCCCCAAAATGTTAAGCACCTGACCTGACTAAAATTTTCTATTTCTTATTCCATTTCCGAATTCTAAATATTAAACTCAGTTTACTTAGGGGAATTCCAAAATTTTAAAACTCTAGTTTACACAATTTTGGAAAAAATTAGAAAAAAAACATCTTTAGGGGCCCACCTTTAAGAGCCCTAGCTGCCGTAGGGGGCGTTTCCCGATATATGTTGAAGGTATTTTTGGGACACTCTGTATAGGTAAACGGTATATACTGTATAAGTGGATATGGTCAAAGGTGACCATTCATCTTTTAATTTACTAATCTGACACGGTTGTACCAGAAGCAGATGTCCAGTTGTTTTAATGGACACGCGATGATTTACTACCTTGTAGATATTAAGAAAAATGTGAAAATTCATAGCTGTTTATTGCTGGCTCAAAATAAGCCATCTACATAATTACATATTATGTACATAACAGTATAACATTTCTTCTAGAATCTTAAAAAGAAACAGCCCAATTTAAAATAAACAAGCGCTATACCTGGATTTGCACGATTTTTCAATTTTTTAGTTAATTGGACCCTGTTGGCATAAATTGCCAATAACATACAAAAAATTTTGATTTTTTCAGAGAAATAAGTTTTGAAAATTCAACAAATAAAAATATTTTTCGAGACCGAGACCGTTACCTTGGTCTCGGTCTTCGTCTCGGTCTCGATAGGTAAGTCTCGGTCTCGGTCTCGGTCTAGTTTTCGAGACCGAGACAAGACCGAGACCGACACCTTAGTCTCGCGAACCCCTACTCCAGACTAGGTGCAAGTAGAGCATGATCTAATTGATCTCAATCAACGAACAAAAATGATCTCTCAAGCGAACAAAAATATATCAGCTGCTCGAGCCAAATGAACATCGATCACCTGCTCTAAGCCGCTTAGAGTAGTGAGAGCAGACCAAACGAACAGGCCTTAGACGTTATGAATGACTTGGCATTTGGCAAGTGACGATCCATTGCCGACTTCGACCTACAAGCGTGATCTGCGTGATCGGTTAACGCTCTGCGAACTAAAAGATTTTACTGGGAGCAGGACACCACGTGATCTTTTATTTGGAATTATAGGCCCGATCGCGTAGGCGTGTAATCTTTTTGCTCGCAGAGGGTTAATCGGACTAGTCCTTTGTCACCAACAACGCTGCCATATTTCATACTTGTTACGATTCTTAGGTCCCACCCAAGAGTAATAAACTAGAGATTTATTGTTCTTGGGTCCGACCTGACGATGAAACAATATGAGTAGAGGTGTTATTGGATGAAATCATGTTTGATTTGATATATAATTTTACAAAAAATTGTTTTTTCCAATAATTAAAAAAATTATATCAGAACAAAAAAAAATTAAAATATATTTCAACAAGGGATTGAAAAAATATCTATCTAATATATCTGGCAACGTCGATCCTACAATATACATTGCTTTATTCGAATAGCACTTCGTCATAGCTAACCTAAATTCACGGTTGTCTTCTCTCACTCAACAGAAAAATTAGAGAGACGAGAACATGATATGTTATATTTTTTAAATATAACATATCAAAATAACCAAAACAGGAATGCAAGATAAGAATAAAATTGCATTTTTATGAAGTGCTGCAATAGCAAAAATCAAATAATCAAAATAATGTATTTAAATGATGTGACTTTTTTATTTGTTTACTTTGGAAATTAAAATTAAATTTGTAATTATTTTTTATTTAACAAAATAATTTGTACGTAGTTACCTATTATTAGTAGGTACAAGTTATATAAATCACCTAATACACATGTGCGATTACGTTTTTTTTTAACTCACCATTAAAGCATATTAATAGATCATCATATTAATATGCTACAGTAATACTGGAAATGTAATTTTAATGTACATGCTTGTCATATAACATACACATTCAAAGATGAACATGATTTTAATAATATGCTCTTCATATGTAAAATATGCACTGAAAAAGAACATTATGCAGTGGATATTCTTATAACGAGCGTATAATGTTCCCAAAATAATGTACCTATACTAACTTAGAACGCTTATTCTTCGAACATACAATGTTCCTTTTTGTTATCTGGAATTCAATCAGCTTTCGGTTATTTTTAGTTAGTTTTAATTTATTTCAGTTATTTGAACGGGATGCGATACGTTATACCTAACTAATGTTTTGGTTAATTTTAGTTAGTCGCCAAAATTCGGTTAATTAAAGTTAGTTTCAACTTACCTTAATATTTTTAATATGTTCCGATATGTTTTAGCCCCTTCTGGCGCTTTAGACTAGTTTTGGTTAGTCGTTCAAACAACTGTCAGTTAATATCAGTTCGTTTTAATTTATTTTAATAATTTTAACCATTTTAGTGTTTTTGGTTATTTTTGGTTAGTCACCAAAATTCTGTTAATTTGGGTTAGTTTTAATATTTTTAATCTATTTCGATCCGTTTTAGCCCGTTTTGATGCTCATAGTTACTATTGGTTTGTTTTGGTTAGTCGTTCAATTTTCGGTAAAGTTCAGTTAGTTCCAATTTATTTTAGTCATTTGATCCGGTTCCTATACGTTATATGCATGTTTAATGTTTTTGGTTAGTTTTGGTTAGTCACCAAAATTCGGTTAATTTAGGTTAGTTTTAACTTACTTCAATACATATTTTTAATCTACTTCGATACGTTTTAGCCCGATTTGGTGCTTTTAGTTACGTTTTGATAATGTTTTTGGTTAGTTTTGGTTAGTCGCCAAAATTCGGTTTGTTTTGCTTAGTTTTAACTTACTTTAATTTTTGTAACCTGTTCCGATACGTTTTAGCCCATTTTGGTACTTTTGGTTAGTTTTGGTTACTAGTTCAATAAACTTTCGGTTAGTTTCAGTTAGTTCCAATTTATTTTAGTCATTTGAACCGATTCCGATACGTTATAATCAAATTTAAGTTTAATTACTTAAACAAACACACGATCTCTCACGCGTATGACGTCATGAATGTGGCAAATGTAGCATGCACTTACTAGGAAAACATAAATATTTTCAATGTTAAAATGGTGTATTTGGCAAGACTATAGAGAATATACGAAAACACTCATCCATAAAGCTAATGTCCAGTTTAAAAGGACGTTATGGGGCCGAAGCTTTAATATCGAGACCCAAATTTGAGAGTAGTATTATAATAATATATTTTATATAAATCTAATAATTACTGAGTTAGTAAAATCTGAAATATTTCTTCACGAACCTATATGGGAATGATATTTCTAAAACCGTTATCTATGATTTTCATTATAATTATATGGCAAGAAACTTTCGAAAATTCAAGATGCACTATATTGATACTGATTCATAATATGAAATCAAAAATGTTAATGTTTATGATGTATAGGTATAGTTAGAGCTTGGGCGACCCTCCCAGATAAGTTACACTCGTGTTGGATCGAAAGCACTATATTTTTGGACCCTTCAAAAGATGTCAAGCATACCCTCTCATGAAGGCTCCAACTATCACACATAATTATAAAATAGCGGCTGTAAGCCGAAACTTAGCAGGCAGAGACAGAAATTATCCCACGGAGACATCCGGTCTCCCCCGGCCTGGGTACAGTGTGTATGAATATTCCGTCTGGCTAGGACTCCCGATTCTTCCTCGGGGAGAAACAATGGTCACTGAACGATAGCCACGTGTTCACTATGAATGGCGACAAAGGAGCCGCTCCAAAACGCGTGTACACTCGACCGAAACATTTGAATACCTACGACTACCTCACTGATAATATCTACAACATTCCACGAGTTATAAATAAGTTTTTGGTGTGATGAAAGTCGAGAAGGTCGGATAATGACTCATTTTATCGGTCTAAGATCAAAAATGTATGCTACCAAAGTATTTTGCACCGGTGAAAAGATACAAAAAGCTATGCTTAATTTGGGGTCGAACCCTCCCTTGAAGAGGAGATTCAAACGATTGTGGATAACAATGACTTTACAAAAAAAAACAGGGCATTAAAAAAGGTTGTGTTGAATCCTTGAAATGTTTACTGAGGCAACAATTTCCCAAAATGTGATTAAATCTAAAAATCATGGCATCAACACAGCAAAACTAATTAAAATATGTAAGTCCTTACAATGAGAGAAGGCGGATTACAAAAATTTCAGTAGACACATTTTCTTGGAGCATTATTCAATAATGAATGTTAACTAATATTAATAGGATATGTTATCTAATTTATAGGAGATAGAAGAAAATTATAAATAGGGAATGGGTGTGACACAAGTATGTTTTTACATTTTTCTTAATTTTAGTTTAAGATATTGTATTAATTTTTCGTAGAAATTCATGCACACGCAAAAGTTTTTATCAATTGTTATTATATATATAATTTTTTCTCTCAGACAAAGTATTCTCCATTGACATTTTTATACATTTTTATTTGGGAATTAGTTATACCTACTTGTTTATTTGAAAATAGCATTGTCGAAGTGGTTGATTATTAACGGATATGAAGATATTGCCGGATGCCATAATCTATACATGACGATTTTTCTTGAGTCTACTTTTAGGTCATTGTATTCACCACCAACAATTTCAGAAAGTCATTGTGTTTGGACTTTTTACTTAGGAATTAGGTAACGATCAGAGATCTAATATTTCTGGATAAGGTAACCAATAAATGGCGCATTGCATTTTTTAAGCCATTGTAAAAGCATAATACCTGTAAGCTTAACATTTTTTAAAGTTTCCTTCATTCACGGTTTTGTCCGAGTGCTATTCTATCTTTTTTTTCCTTGTAGGGATTAGGAAATGCATATCTGAGCACACCCAGGACCTGGTGTTCTAGCGCCCTGGGTAGTGTAGGACTTCGGTTGTGACCGACCCACTAAAACCCTTCCCCAACTCTCGTCAGCGAATCGTACCGGAAACCGCTTTCGCATTATTTCAGTACGATGCCGGTTTTTTTCCATACTTGTCCTCTTAGGCATGTAATTTTATACCCTCTGTCTTTCCTCTCTTTCTTTGGTTTCAATAATGGATCGGATTACCTGATACATTTGGTTCCACGCTTCTTCTGGTTTTATGAGATCTTCTCTTAGTCTGGCCAAGTCGAAGATTCTATTTGTGTGGAGCTGGTACTGCTGCCGCTCGGCCTCCCATCGCGGACATTCAAAAAGGGTATGTTCCACGTCGTCAGATTTATCACAGTACAGGCATGTTTCTGAATCGGCCTTCCCAAATCGTTGGAGATATTTTCTAAAACATCCATGTCCCGAAAGAGCTTGCGTCATGTAGTAATCTACTTCCCCATAGGGTCTCTCTAACCATGCTTTTATGTTGGGGATTAGTTTTTCCATTCATCGCCTTTTTGTACTAGCAGTCCACCTTTCTTGCCATGTTTCCAGGAGGATTCTTCTCGCTTCACTGCTGTCTGTTCCGTCATACTTGGCTTTCCGTTCTTGTATCTGCAAGTCTATTGGAGGAATTTCCGCAATGAAATTGGCTGCTTCTTCCGATATTGTTCTGTAGGCACTACATATTCGAATTTCCATGAGTCTTTGTATTCTTCCCACTTTCCTCATAAGCGTTTTATTTCCTGTAGCTTGATGCCAAACTGGGGCCGCGTAGAGTAGCTGCGAGCCAACCACGCTTGCTAGAACTCTTCTTTTTGGGGCCAAAGGTCCCCCGATATTGGGCATTAGTCTGGATAAGGCCGTGACGGTTTTTTCCGCCTTCTCCACAGTCCTCCTAACATGTTCTGCGAAAGTCATCCTGGTATCTAGCCAAACTCCCAGATATTTGACTGCGTTTTTTGGCGTTACTATGATGCCTTGGACATTAAAGTGTATGGTCAGTATTTTCCTCTTCTTTGTTAAAAGTGCTACCTCAGTTTTTTCTGGTGCTAACTGTAAATTATGCCTGTCCATCCAGTCCGCCACCTTCTGCAGGGCATGGTTTCCAGATTCCATCAATGTCTCTTCCTTTCTTGATACTACGGTCATTGCCACATCATCCGCGAAGCCAATCAGAGTAAATTCCTGAGGGAAATTTACCCTAAGAAGTCCATCGTACAGGACATTCCAGAGCGTTGGACCTAATACCGATCCCTGCGGAACGCCGCTGTTAACAGATTTGAGTTCTGTTCTTCCTTCTGCCTCCAATATAATTGGTCTTTGCGATAAGTAGGATGCTATTATGTTTAAAAGACTTTCATTAATACCCCTTTTTCTGAGTTCTTCCAATATAATTCTCCAAGTAGCGCTGTTGAAGGCGTTTTTTACGTCAATGGTGATAACTGCATAGAGTCTTCGATATTTCCATGAATAGTCTGCAGCCGCGGCTGCTATTTGTATCACCTGGTTAATGGCATCCACAGTCTGTCTCCCCTCACGGAAGCCAAATTGCCTATCCGCGAGTCCTCCTGTTCTTTCGATTTCACTTTTAAGTCTTGCCAACAAGAGATGTTCAAAGAACTTGCCCTCAACATCTAATAGGCAGATGGGTCTGTATGAGGATGGGCTTTCTAATGGCTTTTCTCCTTTTCTCAGTAGTATTAGTTTGCCTTTTTTCCATTCTTCTGGAAAGTTCGCATCATGTCCCATTTGGTTATATGCCATTAGCAGACACTCCGGTTTATTTAATGCTAGATGTTTTATTATTTCTGGAGGTATGTTTCCCTGTCCAGGTGCTTTTTTAGTCTTTATTTTTTGACATGTTTTTAACAGTTCGTCTTCCGTGAATTCTTGGAACGGTACTTTTCTGTTGTAGGTCCAGTTTACCGGTTGGTGTACAGGGAAAAGATAATTTACTACCTTCTCAACCGCTTCCATTTGCAGCTGTGGCCTGGGAGAAAATCCAACAGTATGTCGCACCACTATCTTGTAGCCGTCACCCCATATGTCGCTATTAACTTTTTCGCAAAGTGCTTTCCAACTTGCTCTTTTTGCCGCCCTGATATATTTTCTAAGCTTTTTTTGGGCTTCTTTATAGACATTCCATAGGCTGTTTGCTACCTCAGGTAGTACTCTTCTGACTCCTCTAGTGTATACTCTTCTTTTTTGAATACACTCTTTTCTGGTGAGCGCAATGTCTTCGGTCCACCAGTATACAGGCTGTCTTGAGGATGTTGAGCTTTTTTTTGGCATTGATTTATTACAAAGATTTATCAGCATATTTGTCAGGTCTTTGGCCGATCGTGGAGCATCCCGCTGCGCAACTTCTTCTAATGCTTCTTGTAGCTTTGTCATATTCAGTTTTCCGACTTGCCATCTGTCAGTTTTGTGTATTTTTGAAGTATTTTCGTTTTTATCTCCTGCACTTCCGAGTTCAAATAGGTTATACCTGTGATCGCTAAGTGCCTCTTGATCGCTTGTTTCCCATTTCGAAATGTTTCTGCTTAGCGCTGGTGTAGCTAGAGTAAGATCCAGTATGGAAAAGTATTCTGCCCGCTGAAAGGTCGGTTTATCGCCAGAATTTATGACTACAAGGTCGTTTTCTGCAATCCATTCTGTCATTAGTTCGCCTCTTCTGTCTGTAAAGGTCATGCCCCACTGCGGGGATTTAGCATTAAAATCTCCGACAACTATTGCCTGTTCCTGTTTTATTCTTATTTTTGTCCGATTTCATAGAGCAATTCTTTAAGATCCTGCAGATCCCTGTTGGGGGACGCGTAGCAGCTGTAGATTGTAAAATTCGGCGTCTCAGCGTACGCAAATCCGGGCCCTCCTCCCTGTCCGGTAAAAATGATACTACGATCCAATATTTTTAAGGCGGCATCTTTTCGTTCATCTACTATCCAGTCGTATCTATTTTCTACTGCTATTATGTTAGGTTCGCTTATGGCTAGTATTCCTACTCTTAGATCTACGGCGGTAGCTAGTGCCATGTCATGTGATGGACGACTCCTGTTTGTGTTTATCTGTAGAAACTTGTGAACCATTTTTTATAAATCTTTGTTTTGGTCTTTGCTCGTTGGACAGGCTTTACTTCCGGACCGATGGCCCTCTTTCTTAGAGAGTACGCAGAATGGGGTGTTTCCACATGTACGCGCCTTGTGACCCTCTTTTCCGCACTTCAAAAAAAAGAGGGTCACAAGGCGCGTGGAGTTCTATTCTATCTATCTATCTATCTTTTTTTTTTTTTTTT
>MU183827.1:23217-45498 GCA_016904865.1 Pissodes strobi
TAATTAGAAAAAACATTTTTAGGGGCCCACCTTTAAGACGCCCTAGCCCGAGAATAACAACCGCAGAGAAGCGACAAAACCCGTCGGCACCTTTGAAGTTGGAGAGCCAAGTTCAATTTGTCATATGTGACAGATGGCCGGTTTAATACACTGAGATAAAAGTAATGAAGGGAAAAGAAATGCTATACACTGATAAAACATGTAATTAATTACATGTTTATTATTTACTTTATTATAAATGTATTATGAATAGTAGTTATCTTTTAGGATTTAACGGTTTAACTCAGAGTTTACTGACATGTCGCGTTCTAACCTTTTTGAAGTGAATACTTCTTTGGTTTCATGAGAGTGATTTTTCAAGGTCGCATCACGAGATGGTTTATGTTTTCGTCTCGCGTTACGAAATTTTCGTATCGTTGATTGGACGACTAACTCAAACTAACCAAATCTATTAAAATTGTTTATAGCGTATCGGATCCGGCTCAAATAAGTAAAATAAGTTGAGACTAAGTGAAACTAACCCAAAGTTGATTCGACGACTAACCCAAACTAACCAAATCTCTTAAAATTGATTGTAACGTATCGGAACCGGTTCAAATGATTAAAATAAGTTGAGACTAATTGAAACTAATCGAAAGTTCGACGACTAACCCAAACTAACCAACTCTATTAAAATTGATTATTACGTGTCGGAACCGCTTCAAATTACTAAAATAAGTTAAGAATAAGTGAAACTAACCGAAAGTTGATTGGACTACTAACCCAAACTAACCAAATCTATCAAGATTGATTATAACGTATCGGAACCGGTTCAAATGACTAAAATAAGTTGAGACTAAGTGAAACTAACCGAAAGTTGATTGGACGACTAACACAAACTAACCAAATCTATTAAAATGGATTATGACGCATCGGAAGCGGTCCGAATGTAAAAAGTTAATCAGTTACACGTACTATTAACATATGTCAAAAGAAATAAATAAAGATGTATACGAATATTTTATGATGGATATATCGTTGTAATGTCATTGTAATACGTCAAAATGTATGCTAAAATATTGTAAATTCATTCCTTATTAAAAGACGACTATGTACGATTCTGTCAATAAAACGTTTTAAGAAAATGTCAAATGTGACCGATGAATATATTCATCAATATTTCCCTTAATATAACAGATATCAAAATATTGCTTAAGAAAAAATTTGTATTTTTCGATGCTCTATCGTTTGGAAATAAAATATGACACGTGCAACTGTCGCATTTGATAGTTACAGCTGTCAAATTCGTTTATAATAATCTGACATATGTCAAAATACATTGTTAACATTTTGACATATTTAAGTATTATATCTTGACATATATTTTTAATCATTAAAGAATGCAATGCAATAGGGTCCGAAACTAAAACAAGTAAAGAAGGTGGATGATCACCATATTGATATGTTCCACTTAAAAATACCATACCTTCGTTGGGCTCTAACATTCACTAAATCTTTGACGTAACGGATGCCCACATGCGTCTGCGCCCCTCTCTCATAACATTTTTGAAAAAGGTTCGAGTTCTTCTAAATTAAAAATCGGTAATTGATAGAGTAATAAAAGCTATACAAAAATTGTCGTTAGTTAACAATTAAGTGAGAAAAAATTAATGAAATACAATAGGAAACCGAAAAAGTTTGATTCATTTACGATTTATTCGAAATAACTTTCTTACTAAAGGTCCTATCGAAAAAAAGTATTAAGATATATTGTAGAGAAATTCAAAACATATTTTTCTGCACAAACCAATTTAATCCAACTGTCATTATTCTATAGATAATTGAAAATATATCTGGAACATATATCGTGTTCATTTATAACATTTTTTCATTGTTTTCATGTGTCAAGTTCAAATATGGTTGTTATCATATAAAATATAGCGTAATACTATACAATTGATGAGACAAAGAAATATTGGTTAATCATATTCACATTTACACAAACAGTTAGCATAAAACAATGGGTTAATTTAAGAAGATCGTCAATAATAATATATATTTAATGAATAATTTAGACATATTATTTTTTTAAAAATGGCATATGTCAAATGACGACATTAAAGTAGTGGTAAAAAAATAAAAACTTATGTAACATCTCTCACTGTCATATTAACCCATAATATGTTACATAAAATTAGCTACATTTTTTAATGATTAATAATATATGTCAAAATATAATAGTTAAATATGTCAAAATGTTAACAATGTATTTTGACATATGTCAGATTAATATAAACGAATTTGACAGCTGTAACTGTCAAATGTGACAGTTGTACGTGTCATATTTTATTTCCAAACGATAGACCATCGAAAAATACAAATGTTTTGTTAAACAATTTTTTTCGATATCTGTTATATTAAGGGAAATATTGACGAATATATTCATCTGTCACATTTGACATTTTCTTAAAACGTTTGATTGACAGAATCGTACATAGTCGTATTTTAATAAGGAATGAATTTACAATATTTTAACATACATTTTGACATATTACAATGACATTACAACGATATATCCATCATGACATATTCGTATATACATAATTATTTGTTTCTTTTGACATATGTTAATAGTACGTGTAACTGATTGACTTTTTACATCCGGACCGGTTCCGATACGTTATAATCAATTTTAATAGATTTGGTTAGTTTGGGTTAGTCGTCCAATCAACTTTCGGTTAGTTTCACTTAGTCTCAACTTATTTTAGTCATTTGAACCGGTTCCGATACGTTATAATCAATTTTGATAGATTTGGTTAGTTTGGGTTAGTAGTCCAATCAACTTTCGGTTAGTTTCACTTATTCTCAACTTATTTTAGTCATTTGAAGCGGTTCCGATACGTTAAAATCAATTTTAATAGATTTGGTTAGTTTTGGTTAGTCGTCGATTCAAATTTCGGTTAGTTTCACATAGTCTCAACTTATTTTAATCATTTGAACTGGTTCCGATAAGTTATAATCAATTTCAATAGATTTGGTTAGTTTGGGTTAGTCGTCGAATCAACTTTCGGTTAGTTTCACTTAGTCTCAACTTATTTTAGTCATTTGTTGAACCGGTTCCGATACGTTATAATCAATTTTAATATCCGGGGAGGTGGGGTATAATTCCCATATTTTCGATCCGAGGCTCCGTTGCAGAGATCGGTAAAACACGTTTTCCCCCCAAAATCCCCCCTTAAATTAGAGCCCCTCCCCCCATATGGTCAAAGGTAGCCCCCCATGAGGCGCACCTACCATAAAAATTTCGACCCCATAGCTCTTTCCGTTCTACCGAAATGAATTATTTTAGTTTCTTTCTTCTCACCCCTCTCCTGGCCGAACGGGGGGGGGGGGGGGGGTGTACGGGGTCCAGTTTTCATCCAGGATCGTCATTTTACCCCGGTTACATGTCCTAAAAATTTCAGCCCTCTAGCCATACTGGAACATGCTTAATTAAAGGGGCGTTTCACTTTGAAAAGCGTTTCAATTTGATAAGCGTTTCATTTTTTCTGACTTTACCCTCGTTCAAGAAGTCACTTCAATAATAAACCAAAGGCAACGCGTTCACGCAAAAATTTTGTCGTCGACGACTGTACTAAACAAATCTCGGACTAAACTAAACTGACAAGCACGTGGAAATGACAGTTGGCCGGTTTACCTCCCACCCCAAATTTTTGGGCGGGATTTATGTTGTCGCTTCTCTGCGGTTGTTATTCTCGGCCCTAGCTCCCGTATAGGTTTATAGAAAACATTTAAGGTATTTTTGACCAATAACTACAGGGCTAATGCTTCGTCCACTCATTTTAGGTCACTCTGTATAGGTATACGGTATATACTGTATAAGTGGATATGGTCAAAGGTGGCCATTCATTTTTTAATATACTAATCTGACACGGTTGTACCAGAAGCAGATGTCCAGTTGTTTTAATGGATACGCGATGTTTTATTACCTTGTAGATATTACGAAAAATGTGAAAACTCATAGCTGTTTATTGCTTGGAAATGGCTCAATAGTATATTATTTTATATGGAGGAAAAGTGATACTTTTCATGGCGCGCTCGTGTTTAACAGCCGAACGGAGTGAGGCTGGTAATAGAGAGCAAGCCATGAAAAGTAACTTTTCCTCCACATAAAATATGCTGTTTTTTCTTCAAATGTCGACAAATTAATGCAAAAATATCTCTTTTTAATAGTAATAATAATAATTATTATCAAAGATAAGTTGGTTTGCAAGGCGGCTTAGACCGGTATCGGTGAATAGCCACAGGTCGTTGCTATGGTCATGTAACATAAAGCTGTCAGTGGACACTGTCAACAATAATTATTTTTTTTGAAATTGCGTCTCCGATTGCGTTTTAATTCCGTATTGATAAGCAGTTATTGTGTAAGTTCGATTAAGTTAATAACCAATTTGTTCCTAAATTAGTGATTTTTAGAAATGCAGTGCACAAATTGAGTGATAAATACAAATTTTAGTTTAATAATTCTTGAGTTGTTGACGCTTGCTTTGTTGTTTGTTTGTATATATGTTGCTATGGTAACACTTTTACCTCCGCCGGCGGAAAAGTGAAAAGTAAAGCTCCGGCGGAGGAAAAATGAAACTTCACGGCCGCCTACACAGTCGAGTAATGACGGATTTACTGACGTTTGAAGAAAAAATAAGTTATCTACATAATTACATATTATGTACTTAACAGTATAACATTTCTTCTAGAATCCTAAAAAGAAACAGCCCAATTTAAAATAAACAAGCGTTATACCCGGATTTGCACGATTTTCAAATTTTTTTAGTTGATTGGACCCCGTTGGCATAAATTGCAAATGACATACATAAAAATTTGATTTTTTCAGAAAAATAAGATTTGAAAATTCAACAAACAAAAATATTTTTCGAGACCGAGACCGAGAGTCTCGTTATCTTGGTCTCGGTCCCGATCGGTAAGTCTCGGCCTCGGTTTCGATTCTAATTCCCAGGTCTCGGTCTTGGTCTCATTTTCGAGACAGAGACCGAGACAAGACCGAGAACGAGACCATAGTCTCGCGAACCCCTATTGTTAGCATTGAGTACAGAGCACTTAATGAAAATGTAACTTTTTTGTCAAACTTTCCATGATATAATATGCTTAAAATACTTACTTTTTATAAAAAAAAAATTTATCCAGTTGTCAATTCTTTTTTAATTACATTGTACACATTTCATATAAGCTAACTATGCTAATAGCCAACCAAAATATCGAACTTCCCTGCCGCTTAGCAGGTAGCATTCGGTAATTGAATTACGTTTTCAGAATGGTAATGAGATTTAATGACCTGAAATAAATGCTTAGATGATGACTATTGATTCATGCTTAGTTACTGTAAGATATGCCCTACACAAATTACACAAAAAAATTGAGTGGCAGAGAGAAATAAAGCGCACCATATTGAAATACCAGAAATAATGGTAAAACGTACCGGTACAGGTTACAAAAATTAAAGTAAGTTAACTAACCAAAAGAAACGGAATTTTAACCACTAACCATAACTAACCAAACCATTTAATTTGATTATAACGTATCGGAACCGATTCAAATGACTAAAATAAATTGGAACTAACTGAAACTAACCGAAAGTTGATTGAAAAACTAACCAAAGTAACTAAAAGCACCAAAAAGGGCTAAAACGTATGGGAACAGATTAAAAATATTAAAGTAAGTTGAAACTAAGTAACCGAATTTTGGCGAAAATCATTAAAATTGGTTATAAAGTATCGGAACCAGTCCAAATGACTAAAATAAATTTAAACTAACTGTAATTAATAGAAAGTTGATTGCTGCACGACTAATTAAAACTAGTCAAAGTAACCAAAAGCACTAAGGGCTTAAACCTATCGGAACAGATTAAAAATATTAAAGTTAGTTGAAACTAACCCAAATTAACCTAATTTTGACGAATGACATAATTTAACCAAAAACATTAATATTGGTTACAATGTATCGGAACCGGTTCAAATGAGTAAAATGAATTGGAGCTATCTGAAAGTAACCGAAAGCTGATTGAATGACTTATCAAAAGTAACTAAAAGCTCCGAAACCGGCTGAAACATATCGCAATAGATTAAAAATGTTGGAGTAAGATAAAATTTACCGAATTTTGGCGACTAACCTAAACTAACCAAAAACAGTAAAATTGGTAATAACGTATCGGAACGTTTTCAAATAACTAAAATAAATTGAAACTAACTGTAATTAACCGAAAGTTGATTGAATGACTAAACAAAACTAACCAAAAGTAACCAAAAGCACTAAGAGGGCGAAAACATAAATGAAACCAGATTAAAAATATTAAAGTAAGTTGAAACTCACTTAAATTAGCCGAATTTTGACGATTAACTAAAATTAACCAAAAACATTAAAATTAGTTATACTCGCAACCGTATTGGAACCGGTTCAAATTCTAAAATGAATAAAAACCAATTAAAACTAACAGAAAGCTGATTAAATGACTAGCGAAAACTAATCAAAAGTAACCAAAAGCACTAAATCGTATCGGAATAGGTTACAAAAACTAAAGTAAGTTAAAACTAACCAAAACGAGCCGAACTTTGGCGACTAACCAAAAGTAAACAAAAACACTAAATTTGATTATAACGTATCGGAGTCGGTTCAAATTACTAAAATAAATTGGATCTAACTGAGACTAACCGAAAGTTAATTGAACGGCTACCAAAACTAACTATACAAGTAACCAATAGCGCCAAAGCGGGCTAAAACAATTCGGAACAGTTTAGAAATATTACAGCAACGTCATGGCTAATTATATATTAATAGATTTTCCTATCTGCAAGTGGAGGGTAATTTTTTAGGTCTTCATATCCGCACTTTTTTCTACTTTTTTATAATTATATGTTAAAAAAAATTATAATGTTAAAAAGACATTTCTTTAATTAAATATATTTTAAACACTCATGTTTGTATTTTTACTTTTTTAAACTCTGCTTTTAAAAACCATTTGAATTACAATACACAAATCCCATTTTTGCGTTTTTATTCATTATTTTCAATGTCCTCTCGGTTGCGAAGGAGTTTTGGAAGTGATTTTTCAAGGTCGCGTTACGACACGGAAATTTTTCCTGAACGTCACGAGACGGTTATAAAAAATTGATTATAACGTATCGGAACATTATAATCAATTTTTCATCAACCGTCTCGGGACGTTCAGGTAAAATATCCGTGTCGTGACGCGACCTTGAAAAATCACTCGCATGAAACCACAGAAGTATTCATTTGAACCGGCTCCAATACGTTATAATAAAATTTAATGCTTTTGATTAGTTTTGGTTAGCCGCGAAAATTCGGTTTATTTTGATTAGTTTTACCTTAATTCAATTTGTGTAACCTATTCCGATACATTTTAGCACATTTTGGTGCTTTTGGTTACTTTTAGTTAGTTTTGATTGGTCACTCAATCAACTGTCGGTTAGGTTCAGTTAGTTTTAATTTATTTTAGTCGTTTGAACCGGTTCCGATACGTTATAACCAATTTTAATGTTTTTGGTTAGTCGCTAATATTCAGTTAATTTGGGATACTTTTAACTTACTTTAATATTTTTTTTTATTCTGTTCCAATACGTTTTAGCACTTTTTGGTGCTTTTTGTTACTTTTGGTTAATTTTGGTTAGTCGTTCAATCAACTTTCGGTTAATTTCAATTAGTTTGTGTTAGTCATTTGAACCGGTGCCGGTATGTTATAAACAATATTAATGTTTTTGGTTAATTCTGGTTAGTCGCCAAAATTCGGTTAATTTGAGTTAGTTTTAACTTACTTTAATGTCTTAAACTATTCCGATACGCTGTAGCTCTTTTTGGTGCTTTTGGTTAAATTTGGTTAGTCGCTCAATAAACTTTCAGTTAATTTTAGTAAGTTTTAATTTATTTTAGTCACTTGCACAGACTCCGATACATTATAATCAAATGAATGTTTTCGGTTAGTTTTGGTTAGTCGCCAAAATTCGGTTCATTACGTTCATTTTAACTTACTTTAATATTTTTATTTTGTCCCGATACGGTTAGCCCTTTTTGGGGCTTTTGGTTTATTGTTCAATCAACTTTCGGTTAGTTTCACTTAGTTCCATTTTATTTTAGTTATTTGAACCGGATCCGATACGTTATAACCAATTTTAATGTATTTGGTTAGTTTTAGTTAGCCGCAAAAGTTCGGTTAATTTGAGTTACTTTTAAATTACTTTAATTTTTTTAATCTGTTCCGATACATTTTAATCCTTTTTGATGCTTTTGGTTACTTTTAGTTAGTTTGGGTTAGTAGTTCAACCAACTTTCGGTTAGTTTCAGTTAGTTTTATTTTATTTTTGTCATTTGAACATATTCCGTCCGCATAAACCCTAACCCAAACTAACATGATCTCTCACGCATATGGCGTCATGTGTGACAAATGTACCATGCACTTTTTCACAATTTGATGCCCCATACAGGAAAACAAACATTTTCAATCGTATAAAGGTGTGTTTTCGCCGGAGCGTTCAGCCGTCGCGGCTAGCGGCGGCGATCGAACGCAGCTATCGATCTCCGGCGCAGGGTGGTTTCGTTGGCGCGTCTGTATAGAGCGCGTTGCACCCGTTTCAGTTCATATTCGTACTATACCGTGCTCGTACTTCATATTGAGAGCGCCAATTAATTTTTTTCAAAGTAGGAAATAACGTTCATTCAATAACAATGTTATTTGCACGCTTTTGATAGAGGAAGATGAAGATGAAGAGCAGATGTTAAGAGAAGTAATGCTGCAACAAAGAGGCAATTCTTCAAAACACGAACTACTAAGGGGTATTTTAGTTTACTTATTGACAAACATTTAAAAGCAGATGAAAAAATATTTAGGGAATTTTTTCGTTTCAATCGTGAAGAGTTTGATTTTGTTTTGGCTGCTATACACTGCTATACACTCTAGTAAAACTTCGTGTTAAGTGACCGAAAACCGAACCATATTGTCCAGCGTTCGCGTCTCGACTGGTCTCTCTAGCAGACCGAACGCAAACGCTGCGATCGGCCGCAGACGCGGACGCGCCAGCGAAACCGTACATATAGAAATTGCAGTAAACCACTCCGGAGCTGCCGATCGCGGCGTTCACACGCTCCAGCGAAACCACACCGCGATGAGAGAAATTCTCAGAGGTGCAGCCAATCACTTGAGAAATGCACCCGATTAATTGGCCATGTTAAAGAAGACGCCAAATAAGTCAGCTAGAGTGGAGGACAGCTCCGCTCGCAGAGCCATCTCTGAAAACTGAAGATTTTGCAGAAAATGTGAGAGAAATACTCGTAGTGCGAGTAATGCAGTGTTAAGACCTTTAAGAAGCTATAAATGTAGTTTACTAGATTAATATGTTCTCTTTTATATTTAAATTCCCACAATATTTGTCAGATATTTTGAACCTTCTGCTTTATACATGTTTTTAATAAATAATTCAAGTTACAAGCTGTCAAATAAATTATTTTAATTGATATTACCTTTATTTATAATGTTTTTGAATTTAATATACGTTGCTAGTTTGTATAACTTTGCTACATAGTTTTATTCATTTGAATCACGTATTAAAAATTACCTTAATCGCTCTTTGAAATATCATGTAACAAATAATAACTGAGGAAATAATTTTGCATCAGCTAATACTTTTTGAATCTCCCCTCACAGACTGCTCGCTGCTGCAGGTAGAGTAAAAACTAATTTTTTACCTTGCTGCGGCTTTTGCGTTTGATCCAAAAACATCAAACGATTTTTGCTGAGTGAATCTACTCGATATTTTTTGTACTCTGGGATTGTCATTACGATGCTATATCAGCAGCGAATATATCTAAATGTGGAAAACACCCTAACGCCCGGTCCTACGTGAGCGATTTGCAGCGATCGCGAACGCGAATCAGTGGCGATGCCGTGCGACTACATTAACGCCCGGTCCTACATGAGCGATTTGCAGAGAACGCGAACGCGAACTAGTGGCGATGCCGTGCGACTATATTAAATTATCGTACGGCATCGCCAGCGCTTCGCGTTCGCGTCGACTGTATCGCTCATCTAGGACTTGGCGTTAACACCCCAAATACTCGCGTTGAAAGGTAAGTGAGATATTAGTTTATTTTATATGTATTAAAAACATTGGGTTTTATTCTGTCTGGTGCAAACTGGTTGTCAATTAGATCATCCATTACTTTAACAAAAACATCAATACTCTAATTCCATTTCGTCTATTATTAGATCTTCATTCTTGGTTATTGCAATTTAAAAAAATGTCTAGGGATGATTTTCTAAATTGCTAATGGCCAAGGTAGAATATCTAATGAGCATTACTTAATCCGCAACTAGTAAGAATAAGACCAATATCTTCAATACATTCAAGGAATATGCTATACACAAGGCTTTCCTTACTATTAAATGCGGATTTTAAGTCGCCCTTTTCAAAGCCTACAACCTTTTGCTAATGAATAAAATAATATCAATTATTATATTGAGAATCACATAAGTTAACAATGCCAATAAATAAAGATTCAATGGCAATTATATTTCATTAAATAAGGCAAATTAATAATGAAATATTAGCCCTATTAAAAATATTCTATAGAAACGTAATACTCTTTAAGCACATACTCCCATGAAAAAGACTTATTGTTCAATTAATTACAGTGCCTAATGAAAATTATTTTTGATTCGTTCAATGAAATCCAATGATATTGTAAATTTAAAAAAATACTGGAGAAATATGGTTTACCAAATTTTATGTGCATCAATTATTAGTATAGGGAGGAATACTGAATAGAGCATACCATTGAATTAATTAGTGTATATTTGTCTACGTAGCAAAATATCACAACAAAGCTTCAAAATATTGTGTTCACTTCCTTTGTTTTTGTAGTGAAAACTACTTTTGGCGCATTGAGAATTATTTTTTTTCTGGGTAGCAAATGGCCTGCACCATTATGAGTGACGTGTAAGGATCGGCTATATGACACCCATTCGGGTAAAGTCGGGACTTCAGCTAAGCGAGAGAGAAACACTCGGGCGCGCTCAGTATATCATTTTTTTGGTAGTGAACGAAATTGGGCCATCCGGCGCGACCAGTGACGCTCGGCTATCGCTCATTCGGAAGTGAGAGTTAACTTAATTTTTTTTTCGAAAACGGCTGCGAGTGGATTTTTGAAATTTGGCACGCTTTTAGGCAAAACCGATCAATTGCTTTTTGTGATCCCATTATCCGTTTTCAATACCCAAATGTGCAATTTTTCAAATACATTTTTTTGATACACGGTTACCAATAATTAATCCGTACACGCTTTTTCACGCTCTTTTATAAAACTAGTGAGGATCAAAAAAACCAAGCCGACAATGCGATAGGCAATTTAGATGAGAAACAATTTTTAAATACTTGGATGTTTCGAAAATGTCGGCAAATGGACGTTTGGGGGAAAATTTTGAAATATCGATTTGTAGGTCAAAGATATACAGGTTTTAATTTTTTTTGCGAAATATATCTTTTTTTGCAAAATTGATTTTTGACGAGAATCTCTCTAAATATTTTACATGTAGAATTGATGATGTTTTCTATAACGGGTGAGCTAGTTGAATTTAAACTTTTCGTCAACTCGAGTTTTGACAGGAAACGTCACCACATAATATTTTATTATTGAAAAACCGAATATAATCTGAAGTTAATTCTAGCCTTTTGAAGTTTTCATTGCTCTCGTGCGCTCTTAAGCACCACGGTTTTTTTAGTGAAATAATTTTGTTCTTGTAGGACAGTCGACTAATCGCAACAAACGGGAGAGTATTTTAGCCTCATCAGATGCGTGATAGTAAACGCAAAATTATGTTACTATTAGCTAAAAAAACATCTAACAGGTAAAAAGGTTGTTTTCAGTAAAAATAGATTGGTATAGCTCTCTAGATGCAACTTAGACACTATTATTTCAGTGTTAGACAATATACACTAATAATAAAATGGATTCAATAGCCAAGAAAATAAATATTTACTGAAAGATTGGTTGTCTGGTGTGTCAAAAAGATGTAAGTTATTTATGTTTTTTTTACCACTAGCCGTTAAAAGCCAGTGATGGTCATAGTGGCATAATCTTTGCCAAATAATATTTATTAGGTTAGCTCATTTTATATAGAAAAACCTATTTAATCCAGGATTTTATTAAATTATGTTTTTTTATTATAAGATTTATTACACTTAAGGTGGAATTCCCTCGGAGCGGCTATCGCTGACGATAATCGCGTAGTGATTATCGCTCAGCGATAATCGCTGTAGGTATGTTTTCCAACCAGGAAGCGTTCGCGACATTAAATTTCAAGCGAGTATCGAACATTTTCCTATTAGTTGTTCCTTCGTTCTGTGTCAGTCAAGTCATTGGAATTAGTTTAGAGCGGAGTAGCAAACTACTTGCGGCTTATGATGTATGAAGAAGATGATGACATACTTCAAATGTGTATGGTTCTACGAGATGAGGTCTATACGATATACAGTATGTCCCCGGATGGGGTTAACAAGAGCTATTCTTGAGAAAAGTTTTTGCTTCCTCTAAAACTAAGAACTGCCCAAAAAACAATACCTTATATTATACAGAGCGATCACAAATTAACAATACGTGTAATTTTCCAAGATTAAACTACGTGATTTTATTTTTTTTAATAATGTTAAACAAAAAAGTTGATTGCAGATAAGTTATTGAAATGCAGGAATAGTAATAACCAGTATACAGGGTGCTACAAATTCCAGTGGCGTAATTAGAAATTTCGCCAAAGTTGCGCAATTTAAGGGTGATTGACATTTAGAAAATTCCGTCTACTTCCGGAGATATAAAGTCGGACTTGCCGCTGATGCAGTTCGACGGCTGAGGGGCAGAGGTGAAAAACCCTTCAAAAAAAGGTGGCGGCGAAGGCCGTTAGTAGCAGTATTTTTGTTTTTAACTGTTTTGATATGGGCTGAGTGAAAGCAAATTTTTTTATCGCATTCTTTTCGAAACTTATTACCCGTTCTGTTGACTATACGTAAAAAACTGAAAAATCATCTATTTTATTGTGTTTTTTATCTAATTTTTAAAAAGCCTTTGGTCTCCCAAAACCAACGATGTATCACGCTAGTCCGATAGTGGTAACAAATATTGTCATAAGTGAAATCGGGTCCGAAAAGATTCCCCCATCTCTGCCTAACACATTATCTTTTATGGAAAAAATCTAGATTTGTTGATTTATTGATAAGTACGATACATCGTTGGTTTTAGGAGACCAAAGGCTTTTAAAAATTTATTATTTATTTAAAAAAATTAAGTTGATGAAGAGGGTCCAAAAGCGAAACGTCGGATTTAAAATTTGATACCTCCAGCTTGTAGAGGAGAAAAAGTGGCAATAATAATGTGACATTTATTTTACTTTATCTCTTCAAACAAAGGCAGGAAAAAAATAAAAATAAAATAGATGATTTTCGATTTTTTACGGATATCTCCGGAAGTAGACGGAAATTTAGGAAAAAGTTATTTGACGGCATGTCAATCATCCTTAAATTGCGCAACTTTGCCCCAATATAACTGACCCCGTATCTCTTACGGCTTTTGAGATACCCATACAAAGAAACCAATTTGTAGCACCCTGTATACTTGTTAATACTATTCCTGCATTTCAATAATTTATCTGCAATCAACTTTTTTGATTAAGATTACTAAAAAAAATAAAATCACGTAGTTTACTCTTGGAAAATTACACGTATTGTTAATTTGTGATGGCTTTGTATAATATACGGTATTATTTTTGGGCAGTTCTTAGTTTTAGAGGAAGCAAAAACTTTTATTAAGACTATCATTTTTTCGTATCTTTCAATTTTTAGTCCATTTGTCCTCTTGCTAACCCCATCCGGGGACATACTGTATATCTCTAGACCGGAGGAGGGCTTTTTCACTCAGTTAATACAAACCCATTTGAAGCCTGACGATAAAAAATTCCGAAAATGTTTCAGGTTGAATCGACCTCAGTTTAAACTAAGGAAAAGTCGTTGGTCGCAGCGACTATATTTGCTCTCAGAGAAGGCAGTTTGCGACGCACGCTGCCCCCGACGATTATCGCCGGAGGCTGTCGCTTGGAGGAAAGTGATTCCATAAAGGAACAACAGTATCAGTATCAGCGCGATCGTCGCAGCGACGATCGCTGAACGATCATCGCAGCTATCGCTCGGAGGGAATTCCACCTTTAATCAGATCTTCGAATTAATTTTTACAAGTTTGCTGGTTTTACTAATATCACGGTATAAATAAATAAGTATACGGTTGGTTCAATGGAGACAAATTTCCAATTTTGCCGACAGCGTTTGGCGACGGCGACGGGGCGAATCCGGATCAGTCTGGTTCGTGGCCACTGGTGGCCACCGAGGCCCCGCTACGATGGACAGAGAGTGTGCAAACGCCCTGAGATTGTGTACTTTCGCGTCGCGTTGTCTTATAATAACCAAGGAAAACGCATCAGCGAATACTTTTTGAAACTCTCCCCACAGACTGTTCGCTGCTGCAGGTAGGGTATGTTTTATCCTGCTGCGGCTTTTGCGTTTGATGCAAAAACATCAAACGAATTTGCTGAGTGGGTCTACTCCATGATACAATAACAGGGAAGGTAGGATACTCAGCGGTTTCAAAATCGGTTCTCTCTGCGCATTGACATCATAAAGAGCGGTATTCCTTTAAATTGTAATGGTAACAGCCCCAGTATATACAAAAATTTTAGGTTTAACTGAATAGTTTGTTTTATTTTGAAAGAAAATTTAGTAAATGAAGTTTTGGATGATTAATTAAAGGAAATTTTGAATGATTAACGTTATTATTAAAGGTTTTATTTAGGATATGGATTTTTCCGCTTTAGCTGATTGTGGCAAGAATTTGCAATCAGATTATTTTATTGACTTTAGTGCATTCACCAGCACACATTACCACTCTCAGTGATACATTTACACAGAATAAAAGCTTATAATGTTTAATAACATAGAACTCATTCTTGACTCCACTCTCAGTGATACATTTACACAGAATAAAACGAGGAACAAAAGCTTATATTTTTTAATAACATAGAACTTATTCTTTTTTAATTAAAACAGGTATCAAAGATGCCACGTTCGGTGATGAGAAAAAAAATAGCATTACAATTAAACAAATAAACATTATATCTACTAATCTACTTGATCCATGTATAATGTTAAGCTTGTCAAATGACCCAAAACATATTTATACTAACAACTGTTTGCTTAATCAAGCGGAACCAATCCTGGAATCCTACTGGTCACGCTCGATCACCCAGTACAATGGACTGTACGGAATAGGCCCTTTATCTCTATTTAAACTATTCTTACATTTAATAATTTCCATACTTTCATATGCGTCTAATAATTTCCTATCAGATATATTATGAATTAAGTTTTAATTGTTATTCTATGATTATTATCAAAGGCATGCTCGGCAACATCTAATTTTTCTGTTCTACCATACTTTAAATGAACTATGTGTTCCTTGAATCTCGTTTGTATAGATCTTCTAGTTTGCCCAACATATTTTTGGTTACAATCGATGTGTGCAATTTCATATATTCCACTTCTTCCTAATATTTCAATTTTATCCTTTGGATAACATAATAATTTCTTAATGTTAAACTGAGTTTGGTATACTAATTGTAAACCTACTTCCTTATAAACTTTTTGGAGTATACTGAGGATTATATGGTATCGAGATATGTTTTGTATTTTCATCCTGATTAACGAAAGAAGTGGAATCACGAATGGTCTTTCTAATCAAATGCATATGAATTAGTCTATTTATTAAGTTAGTATTGAAACCATTGCCATATCCTTAATAAGTGTCTCCTTTTCATTATTAAATCTTTCTCTGCTGAGACGAAACCTTACCCATACGGTGTACTAGCTGGCCATTTTGTGTTGGTCGCAGTGGAAGGAGTTATTAGGAATATATCGGTTAGTGGCAGTACTTTTTCTATAAATATCAAATTGCAGTATGTTACAATTGTTTCTAATTACTAAACTCTCCAGAAATGGTAGTTGACCATTGTTCTCGACTTCATAAGTAAATTTAATGGTGGGGAAACGGTTGTCTAGTTTTATTACAAAATCTATGATAGTAGCAGTTCTTGTTTGGTTCCGTTATCAAATAGTTGTCAAATGAAATAAAATAGAGGTATAAAATCGTAACCTGAGTATTGGTTTGTTCTACCTCCAATTTTATCAAAATTGAGGTTTTTGTGATTTCGTAAAGATCTTGACATTTTTCTTCTATCTCCATTTTTATTACTTCGATATTGCAACTATTAACCGAAATGACTTAGTCTATCTCCGGTTTTTGTGCATTAGCTATGATTATTGATTTGTTCTATCTGCCATAATGATATTTCAGGATAATTTTTAATCTACTTAAATTGAAAATTGATTTCTCAACAATGTATTGTTTTGTACTATGTCCATTATATTTTTGGGTTTGAGCTATCTCAATATCAATTATTGAAAGCAATGAAAGTAATATTTTCCTGTCTCCATTTTGACCAATAGGACACGTGATTTATATTAGTGTCATAGAAAACTTGAAGATTTCAATACGTTATTGTGGCAAACTTTTGTGGCTTTGCCGGCTCTCATTCGTCTAGGAGATTCTGTGTACTTATTAGATTAAAATGAGTGATTGGAGTAACGTTAATGCACCTCCACCGGAACTCACTCCAAATACTTTAGTGTAAGTGTTATATTTTGCTAAAATTGAGTTTTTGTAAGGATAATTGCATAAAACTGAGCACAAATTAGAATGTAAAACATAACCTCAAATTATCAAATACCGATTTCCAAATAAAATATTGAAGAATTGGAATGTACGTAATAAATGATTATTAAAACTAAAATATTTTTTGTTTTACACTAATATACCTAATTAATAAAACATTTCTGCAGGTATGGAAATCTGGTTTAAGTAAAAATATTGGGTTTCAGATTTTAATTTTAATATTTCTTACCAGGGTAGCTTCAATGGGTCAAAATTATGTTACTTTTTTTTTTCTACAGTAAAATTTTATTTCTTTGTTTTATAAGTTGTTTAAATTTTATCATGCAGGTTTTGTGAATTTTAATAGTTTAAATACTCTGATAAATAAAATGTAATTTTTGGGTAAATAATGTAATTTTTTCTTCAGCGGAACTTAGTTTCCGTAGTTGTAATAATAATTATTACCAAAAACAAGGCATACAAAGTGTCAAAAGGGATCTATTTAAAGAAAAGAAGCGATAGTTTGGGTTAGTGTGTTAGTTGGTATTTAATCTGATGTATAATCATATCCCTTGTACTAAAGTTAAACATATCATTTATGAAAAATCTAATTTATTCAACATAAAGTATAAACATTCATGTGATGAAGTATTTACTATCTGCAATTTGAGGTGTAATGTAAAAAAGACATTGCGAAGAAATAAAACAAATAAACCGGAGAATGTGTCCCAAACAATATTTGCAGTAGCACCATTAATGAATTAATGATTATAAAAAGGTAAAGAGCTCTTTGTATTCAATGTTAAATAGCATGGAGGAAGATGACAGAGAGTATTATAAAGAAACGGTTTTAAAAATTTTCATTTATAAAAAGAAATCTAAAAATAATGAATAAAAACCCCAAAAAAAACTTGGTTTCTTTTATCCAGATAGCTATTTTTTTGGCATGTTCCTTAATTTGTAATGATATCATTTTCTCAATTCCTGGACACAGTAATTACCTATTAAGTGTAACTATCTTTGTAAAGATCTAATCAATATTTTGTGCTATGGCAATATTATTTTACTACAGGTACCTATATTATTATTGTTGTATTATTTAGAATTCTAAGATTTTCATTACTTTTCCTTTTAACTTAGGGTTAGTACCCAGTACCTACCTATTAGTTCATTAAGTAATAATATACCTAGTATTGTTGTGTCTATATTTTGTTAAAACTCAAACATTTATTACATGAAATAAAGGTTATTTTGAGATAATATTGTTTTATGCTATATTCACTTTTAGTAAGCTTTTTGTGCTATATCCGAAAACAAAAATCTAACAAATAAATTGTTCTATCTCCATTTCGTTTTAATCGATTTTCTTAACATTCGTGAATTTTAAACAAGAAAAAACTTTTCATAATACCTCTCTGAAAACTATCATTTTCGACGTTACTGTAGAGCACAGAAAGTAAGTCTTTTCGGACCGGGTGCGGGAAAAATTTTCCCGGTCCCTAATTAGGGAGCGGGAAAAGTTTTCCCGTTCCCTGATTTTAAGTGCTAAATTTGCAGTTATTTAGTCACAGAATAAGCATAAAGTATATATAATAAATTGGATTAAAATTATACAGCGATGCAGTCTACAAGATTAATATAGTACATTTTAGCGTCAATAGTCTAATTTTAAGTAAAATTATTTTTTCTTCAAACGTCAGTAAATCCGTCATTACTCGACTGTGTAGGCGGCAGTGAAGTTTCGTTTTTCCTCCGCCGGAGCTTTACTTTTCACTTTTCCGCCGGCGGAGGTAAAAGTGTTATCATAGCAACATAGATACAATACAAACAAACATCAAAATAAGCGTCAACAACTCAAAAGTTATTAAACTAAAATTTGTATTTATCACTCAATGTGTGACTGCATTTCTAAAAATCACTAATTTAGGAACAAATTGGTTATTATTTAATCGAACTTACTCAATAACTGCTTATCAATACGGAATTAAACCGCAATCGAAGACGCAATTCTAAAAATATAATTATTGTTGACAGTGTCCACTGACAGCTTTATGTTACATTACTATAGCAACAACCTGGGCCTATTCACCGACACCGCACCGGTCTAAGCCGCCTTGCGAACCCACTTATCTTTAATAATAATTATTATTACTATTAAAAAGAGACTTTATGCATGTCGACATTTGAAGAAAAAACAGCATATTTTATTTGGAGGAAAAGTTACTTTTCATGGCTTGCTCTCTATTACCAGCCTCACTCCGTTCGGCTGTTAAACACGAGCGCGCCATGAAAAGTATTACTTTTCCTCCATATAAAATAATATACTATTATTTATACTGACATTACTTGTCACAAATACTTCAAAATTAGTTGCCTATTCAATTACAACAAAGCATACAAATACCTTTCCATAGCAACGCTTGATGAATATTAGATAAATACCTATCTTGTTTGTCTTGCAAGTTTGACGTTTGCTTTCATTTGAATACAAAATGTATTATGACATGATTTTGGATACGTAAAATTATAATAATTTTATGTTTACGTCTTGATTTCAGAGAGGTATTATGCAAAAAATCTTTCATTACACGTCAAGAAACAGCTTTTCCTGTACTTGCACGACTTCCGGTGTTCGGCTACGCCTCACACCAGAAACTGTCGTGCGCGCATCGGAAAAGCCTAGTTTCCGGTCTGGTAATGAAATATGCTATTATTAACGTCATTTTCGTGACTCAGTAGCATAAAAATGAGATGCACTCAATTAATAAAAAATAGTCATATTTAAAAGTCAAACTTTGAAACGCTCTAGAGCACATTTTACAATTTTGGAGGTAGAACAAACCAATACTCAGGTGACGAAATGAAAATAGTCATAAACAAATCGTCATTAAACTGATTTGAAAATAACTGAATTTTTTTTTTAAATTATTACAACAAGCGTTTACCTACAATTTTTGTGACAGTGTCTTTAGGGAATGTATAAAATCTAATCGTTTTGCGAAGG
The DNA here is from genome assembly GCA_016904865.1 of Pissodes strobi. Classification (NCBI taxonomy): domain Eukaryota; kingdom Metazoa; phylum Arthropoda; class Insecta; order Coleoptera; family Curculionidae; genus Pissodes; species Pissodes strobi. Next base: position 43,025 of record MU183827.1, read on the forward strand.
TTCTTGGCTTGATAATCACTTTTACAACCGTGCACAACATACGCATTTTTAATTGTCAAATTTTCACTTGTTTACCCAATAAAATATAAGAATTTTAGCACTAAACACTGCAAAAAAGTTATATTTCAGACCAGACAATATCTACATCTGATAAAGTACGTTTCGTTTCCTGTGTTATACGTCCGAATACACTTTTGAAATATTTCACAAATATTCTGGGCAGAAAACCATAGGACGATGTCTATATTTTTTTGTGGGAGATCAGAGAAATTGCGAGATTTTCGGGGCACAACGTATTTTTAATAAGATCGGAAAATTATAAATATCGGAAGTTGGGAAGAATTTTTTTGGTTTCACCATTGGTAGTCCTAACGTAGGTGCTCTATAGAAGCTATATCCCGAGCAGAGTACAAATAATATCGATTAGATCCACTCAGCAAAAATCGTTTGATGTTTTTGCATCAAACGCAAAAGCCGCAGCACGGTAAAAAATAAGTTTGCACTTTGCCTGCAAGCAGTCTGTAGGGAGATATTCAAAAAGTATTCGCTGATGCGTTTTCCTGGTTATTATAAGACAACGCGACGCGAAAGTACACAATCTCACGGCGTTTGCACACTCTCTGTCCCTCGTAGCGGGGCCATCGGTGGCCACGGTCCAGATTGATCCGGATTCGCCCCGTTGCGTAGCCAAACGCTGTCGGCGAAATTGGAAATGTGTCACCAGTGAACCTACCGTATACTTATGTATACCGTGTCTCGAGGTTACAGCCCACGGTGCTTTGGCGTTATGATTTAATTTGTGCTAAAACATTTTATTTATATCAAGCACTAAATTTTAAATTAAAACAATCACAAAAAAAACACAAAACAATAGTTTGTTGTATGTTTTTAGGGCAGAAATTTTGGCTTTATATTTTAAAATTGATCGCAAACTAAAATCGATAAAATGTGACTGCGGCTGGGCACGACTAATATTTTCTGGCATTTTTTTTGAATTTTGTTCGCTGTATTGTACATCGATTCTGTCAAGCTGAGAATAATAAACTTACGAAATATTTCACTAACTTTTTAGAACAAAAGTTCACTAAAAACCTTGTATGTGCTAAGCGGCTCATAGATTATATAATGCCAACTAGGGAATATTCCTTTGGTCATTTTCTTATTAGATCCATTATTGGATCGGCCAATTGTCGCGTTTGTCTAATTGTCGTATTTCGCCAATTATTTTTTAGGCCACTTATCATAGCCACTAATTTTTTATTCGGTTAATTCTCTTATTCGGTCAGTCATCATTTCGTCAATTGCTAATTTTGTAGACATATTACAACCAAATAACTGATTTTTATTAAAATCTTGCGTTAGGCCATGCCGAAGTTTATTCAATATCAATAACCCAAATAGCTAAAATCTTTCTCTTTACTAGTTGCTTCTAGTTCGTATCATTTCTCAAAATCGGACCTTTCATGGGAATTTTAATTTTGTATGTTCACCTTAATTATAGCTTATTATAAATTTCTTAATTCAGATTGTCATTGAAATAAATATGTTCTAGCCTAGCATGAACCCGTACTGAGAAAAGAATATGCTGTTTCATATTCATTAATGCAATAATGGATGTTCATGGATTTGCTCTCTTTTTAAAAATAATGCATCCGAGAGGAGCATTAAATAAATTAAAGCTTGAAATAAAAACCTAATGTATATTAATCTACACTGACGTATCTTTGTAAAACTATGGGAGGAGATTGCTAAGTTCACGTAATTGCCTTACCAAATATATTTCATTACATTATAAGAGATGTAAGTAGGGTTTTGAAGGCGATAATGAATATTGCCCCCGTTCTTTAGCGAAAGCGGGCATAATAGACTGGTTAAAAGTTTTATATTCCGAATAATGTATTATGCTTTTTCCACTCCTGGTATATATTTTCAGTAGAAAAAATACCTACCTATTAAAAATTAAAATCATCATTTCCACTTTTTGGTAAGTGGCCTTTGTTTGTTCAGTTTGTCATGGTATATTTTTGTCAGCGTTAAAAATTATATTTGATTTAGCCACGCTTCACCAATTCGTAGCACAGTTATGGGAAATTATTTATGAAGCAACAAGATAATTCAAATCAGCAGTTTTCCTTTTGGAAATATCACGATTACAAATTATTCCTTGGCTGTTCTGCTGCTAACATGCAAAAGTAAATATACTTGTCCTAAACTTATTGACTATATAGTGACCGTCAAAAGTCCTTTCCCCTCTTTATCTAACTAACCAAAGGGGGTAGGGACTTTTGACGGGCACTCTACAGTGTGTCCAAAAAAGTACGCAACATATGGGAAACTTCTTTATTATTGGATTCTCAGAAAATTTTATTCTTCATAAAAGTTGGTGCTTGCCTTAAAACAGTAAACGAGTATTTCAAATTTTACGTACTGCTCTTAGTGCGGACGCAAATGTAATTTTTCTGAAATCGCGTCAA
>MU183827.1:71358-98183 GCA_016904865.1 Pissodes strobi
TAAAGAAACCCAGTGTTATCAAAATATTAAACATACATTATAACGAAGCGTGCTGTTTGAAAAAATAAGGAAGGTCATGTCGGTGAACTTGACTCAGGCAATGTTCATATGCTGCAGAGTTGAAATACCGAGTAAAAGTAAACAAAACATGACTAAAATTGATAGCTGAGTATTTAATTTTGTGTAATTCCTGTATATCCGAAAAATCACTAATTCGTCAAAAAGATAATCCTATACCTATTATAAAAAATATATTAATATAAAAAATTTTCATCGCCGCACATGAAGCCCAAGAAAATTAATGGAGGAATAAACGGAATCTAATTCACGCAAAACCCATTCATAGAATAATAAGGTCTTTCTAGTAGGTAAGCTTTCGTTTTTTTCACGAAATTTAGCAAATGTAGGGATGGATTCAAAATGTAGCGGAGTGTATTGTATAACTTCTTGGAATTATAAAGAATAGATTTTTTTTTAATTCAGAGGAGGGAAAAGGAAGGTAGATGTCCTGACTCGAATTTCTTGTTGAGTACTCATGTTGTGGCCTTTCGGGAAATATGGTTCGATATTTGCGTATTAAACAAGTAGTTTCTAAAATAAACAAAGCAGGAAGCGTAAGAATTTTATATTTTTTAAAGTAGTATTCGCAATGAGCTTTGCCATTAAGACCAAATATATAACGAATTGCTCTCTTTTGAAGGTTGAAGAGGGTACGAAATTGCTCGGTGTTACAGCAGCCCCAAAAGTGAAGGCCGTAGCGAAGATGAGATTCAAACAAAGAGAAGTAAGTGAGTCTGGCAGTAGACAGATTTAGTTCCTTCGAAACCGATCGAATTGCGAAGCAGGCAGAAGAAAGCTTATTTGTTAAAGAATCAATATGTGCAGACCACTTAAGGTTGGTACTAATACTCAAACCTAGGAATTTAGCCGATTCAACGTATTTAATATTGCTGTTGTGAAGTAGCAAAGGTTGTTTTATAAGATAAGGCTACCGTTTTATCAACGTTGAAACACAGCCAATTTGAGTCAGAACAAGTTTTGAGTGTGACGAGATCGCTGCGCTGGAGATATTAGAGTGTAGGGAGAAAGTATTAGAATCACTCCAAGTTATGCTTGTGTCATCAGCAAAGAGAGAAATTTTACCATTGATTTTTAGGTATGTAATGTCATTAATATATATTAGAAAAAGGATAGGCCCAAGAACAGAGCCCTGTGGAACTCCACTGGTAATTAATCTGCAATCAGAATCAGAACCATTCGCTCTAACAAACTGCTGTCTATTTTCAAGATAAGATTGAAAGCAGTTCGAAGGAATACCACGGATTCCATAAAAATTTAGTTTTCTTAACAAGATGTCATGACATACACAGTCAAACGCTTTAGCGTAATCACAGAAGACTGTAGCAGTTGGGAGATTGTTGTTAAGGGATGGGTAAACATCGTGGCGTGGCGTCATTTGTACACTTGTTTGATAAAAATCCGAACTGTTCCGGGGACAGTATGCCATGTCTAAGGAGAAATGGCATAAGGCGATTTTTTAATAACTTTTCAATGATTTTAGAGAGTACAGACAACAGAGCAATTGGGCGATAATTGCATAAGACATCCTTTTCACCTCCCTTATGAAGAGGAATAATTATCGCAGTTCTGAGGCATTCGGGAAAAACCCCTTTCGTGAAGGACGCATTAATCAAGGAAGCTAGGACATCCAGAATTGGAAGTGGGAGGTTCAAGAAAATTGATAGTTACTGTCGATTGGACATCAGTTGGAATAAAGTCGGACGCTACATAGTCAATGATAGAAGAGGAATTGTTAGAAATCCGAGTTGGAGAGGTTACATGCATTGAAAGACCAAAAGAGTCAAAAATAGAAATTAATGATTTTTGAGCAGCACAATGTGGTAGCGTAGTCAATATTCAAATCACCGCACAAAATTTTCTTGCCTTTCATCGGCTGACCATCTAATAATCTTAGCAGGTTATTAAAGAACAATTGCACATCGGAATTTGGCGCTCTATAGGTATATACAAATTACGTGTAAATCAAAGTTCTTATTGTATACAATGGAAAATTCAAAGTAGTTATCCGATTGGAGATGATCAAATTTAGTTACAGGTAAAAAGCCCTCGCTTAAGGAAAGAATCAGTGTTCCCCCATGAGCCGAGTTTTTCCGATTATATCTGGCTATTGTGGAGTACTTTTCAACATAAAGCGATTCATTCTCACTCAGCCAGTGCTCTGTAATTGCAACTAGTTGGGGGAACCCTGATTCCTCCAAAAACAAAAACAATTCATCAGTCTTATTTCGTAATGAGGCAACATTAATAAGAACCATACTAAACCTGGTGTCAGGATTAGAGGAATCTAGTCGCTCAGGACACGTCAAGCTGCTTAAAAATGTTTCTTCGGGGAGCCGCTGAAAAAGTATTTTTGGTGACCCTCTCTGGACTTCTGAAGCTAAATCGTCCTCTCCGAAACAACATGGGATCTGTAGGTACAAAGATCTTCTTCCACTTCAGTGTGTTTAAACCCATATGAGGCATGAAAGTCGTGGTAGACCTTACGTAATTTGTTATCCTGGATTGGCAGTCCTTCAGATGCTAGGAATAATCTGATGCTTATGTTGGTAAATCCCTCGTAGCATACCGAGGCAGGTTGGTCATACAAATAGGCAAGGTACAACCTAATGGATTTGAAGATAGCCCCTTAGCCTTGCCATAAGGAAACGATTACTAGAGTCGTTAGACTCACTGGCGGCCTGTGTTAATTTAACTGTTGGGGGAGTCAGCGGGTCCAGAGAGAAGGACGGTTTATGAGGTGATTCCTTAGAGAGTTTAATTTCGACATCGCTCATAAGGGCATTAGTTTTGCAAGCAGCGATAGCTTGTTTGTCAGAAGCTACTGTAGTTACCTTGTGTGCCTTAGCTTCACTGACTGGAGAGGGAAAGTCCCGCAGATTGCCAGAGTTCGAACTGCTAGTCACTTTCGCCTTGGTGGAGAAAGTTAGATAGAGCTCTGTAGTTTTCTGAGGGATTTCAGATTCCGATGACCATCTAACTTGAGCCCCGGGTGGCCAGATATTGATGCTGAACAAATTCTCAGCGGACTTTCTTGATAGGGTCCCTATTTTAAATGTAGTTCCTCTGGAGACATTGCGCTGACTGAACAGGTTATAGCATCGAATAAATTCTGATGTTTTCAACTTTTCCTTCACATAGTGCACGATATTGTTTGAAGTAAATCCTGCCGGGAGGTGTTCTGCGATCACATAGTGCCATCTTTGGGCACTTCTATAAATTGCTGAGTTGGAATCTTCTGGGATTGAGGAAACTTCAGTAGGCAGTTCCATTTGACTGAAAGATGAAACAAATTCCGTTGACGTAGTTTGGGTGGAGCACGACGTAGAAGTAAAGCGTGTCATCGTAGGTAGAGCACTATGTTGCTTTGGGTTAGCAACTTTAGAATTTAAGTCCCTAACCAAGGTGGTAACATTTGCAAGGCTACTTTTTAAGTTGTCAATACCCTTCTTAATATCAGCGGACGAGGAGTCTTGCACCTGGATCTTGATGGTTTTCTCTGTATTGTTGAGTAGAATTTGAGAAATAGTAAAGACATTCTGTTCCATTTCCTTACCGATTTCAACAGAGAATGAGGGTTACAAATGGAGAACACTTCAGACATTTTGTGAATATCGTCTATTTTCCTCTCCAAAAGGTTCCATTTAGATTCGTTATTCAATAAAATAATATACATCTCAGAAATAGTCGGTACACTGTTTGATAATTTACTCACGCGGTCAGCCAGTGAGTCAAATATCTCCTGAGGAACCAGATTTTTTGATAAATTGGAAATTTTATCATTGAGATATCTCAAATTTGGAGAGTCACACAGATACATAGGTGGTTAAATTTCTCCAGCAGCAAGGTCTTGGTAGTTGCTTTATCAAGGCCCGTACATTGCATACAGAAATATCTGCGACATTCGCCACTGCAGCGCACTTGTTATATTTGTCCTTGTCGGGAAATTCTTTAAGGCAATTGTCGCACTTGTACATAGACATTTTTTTTTGAATCGTAAGTACAAAGGAAAGAAAAAAAAAATACGAAAGAAAACAAACACAAGTATTGTCAGTCACGTATTGGGTGACTGGTCATGAAAATTCAGACAAAACAAAAACCGACGCGACGCGCGACGCGACGGTGCGGAGCACAACAAACCCGACTGAAACGTACGACGGTCAAACAACAATCTAACACAGTAATTGATATCAATTTTATACCAGTAGCAACTGCTTCATATTTTTTTTGAGGAATGTCTTAGCTGATTAAAACTGGGAGATAAAACACTTGTTATCCAATTTGGTGTTTACATAGACGTGGTTAAGAAAGAACCTCCTCGTCCGCCAATTTTGTGAGGCGCTTCGGTCTGGTTCAGCTTGCATCGGTATCAGATGGTTAATTTTAACCACTAGTTATGTTACCCAATGATTATTTCTTGGGCGCCACCTTTTGGATTAACGTGGTAAAGGACACACAGTGCACCGGGCACTTTGTTACAGTGGAGAAACGGCAAACCAGGCGCCTATATTGCGCTTGTCAGTATTGGTTGCGGCTGCCTTCAAAACTTTCTTAATACCAGCAGGATATGAGTCAGAAAGAAAATAAACTCAAACTCAAACTCAAACTCTTTATTTGGCCATTTGTAAAAACAAATACATAGTATTTATGCATTGGCAAGTCAATTATTACATAGTATGTAGTATACAAAAATAGGGTAAAATAAATTACCAAAATTTAACCAAATTTTGCAAAAATAAATACAATGGTCTAATCATTTAATATTCCCAGCAGAAATGTTCAATATGACTAGAAAATACAGAATCATCTAAACATAAAATAAACAAAAGAACCATAAGATGAGGACGATAATAAAAGGTCCAAATAAACCTAAAATAACCTAAAATATATACATATTATATACACACGCATACATATACACACATACACATACTCATACACACACATACACATATACAAAAAAATATATTTACAATCAGATTCAAGTATAGAAAAGGTAGTATATCAATAGTGTTCCATAAATTCCTTAAAAGAATAAAATGCATTGTTAACAAAAAGTTGTCTTATTTTTACCTTGAATCTTTTGTCATCTAATATCTTTACACTAATAGGTAATTTATTATACAAAGTATTTGCATTGTAAGTCAATGAGTTTTCAAAGTTTGCTGTTTTGTGCCTCGGAACTGCAAGTATATGCTCACTACGCGTGTTATAGTTATGGCTACTCGTTAGAGATCTAAACTTAGTAAAATTTTTACGTACATACACAAGACATTTATACATATAAATACATGGGACAGTTAAAATTTTCTTACAAATAAAAATATTTTTACAGGACTCGCGCATATCTAAATTGAAAATCAGTCGCAGTATTCTTTTCTGACCAATAAAAATTCTTTTTGCCTCGCTACTTTTACCCCAAAGCATAATACTTTGGGATATGTGGGAGTATGCTAAGGCATAATAACAGTTTAGTAAGGCATCAGTGTCTAAACTACTTTTTAATTGAAAAATTGCGTAATAGGCACTATTCAGTTTCCCTGACAAATAATCCACATGCGCCTCCCATGAAAAATTCTTGTTTAAGAATGTTCCCAGGAATTTTTACAGTTTCTACTACTACAAAACATGTTTTACTCAATGCGCTGATATAACCTAGTAACGAATCCCAAATAACGCTACAACATTGGTACAAAAAGCTTCTCTTCTCCTGACACGATACTGACAGTTATGGATACACGCGGCCTGACGGAGAAAAGATTCGCGGAAACATGAAATGATGACGGTAATGATGAAACTATAACGGTAGTATAGGATGATTACTGTACAGTGGATATGGTGCGACAACGGTGATTGACTTCCTGCACTGATATACAATTCATAAAATACGCGTGCGCGAATACGTTACCGCTTTCCGGTAGTACTTCGCTAGTACGATTTGACGCCTTCGTGGTGGCGGTAGGCAAGATAAGGAACAATGGTAAGTAGGTTATGTGTGAGTGAGAAAACGAACCGCCACCAGCCTGGGAAACCGAGAGATGGATAGTAGGGCTAAATATTATTAAGTATCTTTGCATACTAGTTTGCTAAAAAGAGTATGAAGATGAACATCTCTACAATTGGTAAAAGTGAACGACAGAACGGTATGAATTCGATAAAATTGCATTTAAATTGACTATATAAAAACTATGATATCTATGCAATCTCGCTGATCCTATTGAATCGCAAGATGGCGTAACTTGCAGTTATTTAAAGAGTGTGCTTGACAAGAGCGCAGTGCAATTAATAGATAGCCTAAATAATGATTTAGATGTAGCAGAATCTAATTACAGATTAATTATAACTTAATTTATAGCTTAAACACTGAATGTATATTTTGCCGGTACCGTTCACATTTAGTCTTCTACATTGGTTTGACATTATACTGGCCTATTTAGCCGATTCTGCTGTCCATCTTGAAATTTTATTTCTACCGCGATTGTATTAGCTTTGAATAATTATTAGCTTATAATATGTTTAGATTTTAAGCTTGTTTTAGGTAGTTTTAAGCAGTGTATGTAATACTGTTGATTATTTCCTTCATCGTAAAATGGACCAATCAGACAGCCCGATTTTCAGAATAAATTTTGTTTAGATAAGTGATTATTGCACTAGACCTGTTTAACAGCGATTAAACTGCGTCCTCCATATTGGACTTCGTTTTGTCGATTGTAGCTGATTCTTGCAATTTTCATTAACGGTTAAAAAAACAATATTTTATAAATGGTTTGAATGATCTAATATTGATTTTTATTGCTAAAACTCCAAATTTCTTTAAAATTTGTATTTCATTATTTTGGTATAAGGTGACAGAAAATGTCAAATTTTGAAATATTTACATGTCGAATTTGATAAGCGGGCCTAGTCAACGCATCATTGGGGTATGTAACCAAGGTTACTAATTCAGGAAATAATCTAGCCGTATACCACTCAAACTATGAATTCAATCAATTAAACTACATTCAATATATCTCGCATGATTTTTCTTTTTGGCAAATAGTTTCACGCAAAATAATTTATAAATAAAAACCCACGACCGCTTCGCGGTCTCGGGTTTTTATTAAATTATTTTGCATTCAGCAATTTCCAGAAAAATCATGCTCAAAATATTGAACGTAGTTTAATCGATTAAACCCATAGTTCTCGTGATATAATATATGATTAATAAATATTTGGGGCTTCGATTTTTTTGTTTTATTTTATGCATGTTAAAATTAGCATTAAAAAAATCAAATACTTATTGCTATATAAAATTTATTGGCTGAATAAAAACTTTACTCTAAAAGTTTGTGGACCCAAACTAAATTTCATCGTCTTCACGCCTTTGTAGACCAGAAGCAGGTCGCTATTATCGTTCACATGTTAAAGGAAATCATCAGCTATATCCTTGAAGCGATTTGGCCATCATACACTTTTTCCTTCAACCTCGAAGACTGCACGTATTTTTTTCCCATAAACTGTATTAAAGGCTTTAAGATGTGACAATTTATGTTCGGAATCCATCACCATATCACGTACAGTTAGCACATTATATTTCCACTCTATCCACATTGTTTAAAAGCTAGCTTTTTTTTGAAGATGTTTGAATGAACTTTTGTCCAACTTGAATTATTAATCAGCAACATGCACCGCAGTTTAAAAAAATATTTTAATGACTAATGGACTAACTAAGGAACATGATAGATTTTTTTCTTAAGCGACCTGTGGACACAAATCTTTTACCATATTGATGATATCTCAAATGCATGTATTCTGATTTCAGTAAGGCATATGACAATATAAGCCAAAACATCTTAGTACACAAGCATTTTGAGATGGTATTCTTGGGGATCCACTTCGTTAACGTCTTATGTTTTTAGCAGTACTCGACTGGTTGTAGTTATTGATCATAAATCAAAGCTTTACGCGGTTACCTCTAGTGTACTTCAAGGGTCACATCTTAGTCCTTTTTTAGACCTAATTTGGGCATAAATAACATAAGTCTATTATAAGCGGAAGAGGCTTTTTTTAGTGCTAAAAGATGTAGCTGTAAATGGAGCTATCCAGCAGTGGCGTGGAATCTACAATACAATGTCGGTAAATTGATCATTTCGTAAAATAGGGTTTTGAACAAGTCTTTTTTGTTCGCTGGAAATTGAATTGCGTCGACCTTTCTTTAATGTTGACGGAATATCACTGTGATGTTGAATTTTGATTCGTTATAACCTCGTTTAATAATGAAGCGTCAGTCTCATATTGAGCTTTAATATGATAGTGGTAGTAAATAACTAATAAATGAATTATAGGAGTAGAAAAAAGTTACTATACTACTCATTAAAGACGCCGTGGAAGCTTGAAGTAAAAATTCAGGGCTTTGTTGCCCACATTAAATTAAGTAATCGCTAACGTTAGAGCGATTATCAAATTATCTACTAGACGAGAAAATAAAAAAGCTTGAGCTAGAGATTTAGAACTCTTTTGTCCACAGGAAACTAAAAAAAAATTATCGATGGAAGAATTGTTCTTTACGCTAAGCAAATTACCTACTAGAGATGAAGAGCGTTAGAGCGAGTAGGCAAATTGTCCACTAGACCCGAAGAAGAAGCTTAAACTAAAGATTTGGGACTCTTTTGCTCCCAGAAAACTAAGAAATCACTATCTTAGATGAACCATTCGTTATGTTAGGCAAGTTATCGACTCGATGCGAATTACTAATATTAGAGAAATCGTTCGACATGCTTGGAAAATTATTTATTATAGAAGAAAATTATTTACTATAGACGAAAAACCAAATGGAGGACCAGGTAAATAGATGTTGCCACGGGATATTGTGAGCTTGCCACAAAAAACACAGCAACCACAACAACAGAAGCCACAGCCGCCACAACAGTCACAAGATCAACAAAAGCCGCAGCCGCCGCAGCAGCCCAATCAGCATCAGCGAGAAAATTTGGAGACAAAAACTTATATCGAATTCTACAGCCCCAAATCCACAACCACAGGATGAGATAGGAAAGCGAGGAAGTATTCAGTGATGTTATAATAATAACCCCCTCGAGCTGTAGTTATTTTGGGTCATGCAGGAATTTTTAGTGAGAGTTAGTGGCAATTTAGTGTCCATTAAGATTTAAAGACATTTTATTGTACCTAGGGTTCTAAACAGGTTTCGAGATAATTTTAGGATATATAAATACTAATCATCTAATTAGAATCAATATTTTCATAAATTAATGCATAAGTAAGTAAATAAAATTTTAATTTTTGAAGTCAATAAATTGTTTAATTCAAATTGTTATTATTTATATTTAAGGAAGGATTAACAACAAAAGTTACTGACGTCGGACAGTATTTAACATAGTAATTATAAATAGTAAAGGAGTAAATATCTATCAAAAAATAACCAATTGGCATTATGTGGGTTGCTAATTGAATCTCCAAATCTAAAATCCTTCGCACAATGTTTATTAAAATTTACAAACCAAATGCATTAACAAACTAATTACAATTATTATGATATTATCCTAGTAACTGCTAGTAGAGGGAATCCAAAATTTGGAATGTTAGATGACATTTTCGTAGTTTACTACAAAAAGTACGAAATGCAATATTTAAATTGCTATATAGGAATATGATAGTTCAATCAATTTCGTTGCATTACATTGTAAACAGGCCTCCGGCAATGTGACATATTGCAACGACCTTGATCAAACTACACACTTCACATCATTAAGTGAATATTTAATTTTTCTATTATAATGAGTATTGACATGATTATGAATAGAACCTTGCTGAAAATATTTGTGTAAACAAAAACAGAAATAGCAAAACATATTTTTCTCTCTATCAGGAAATGCCTCAACAATTACATAACTTTGAGTTATACAAAATATTTTCCTCAAATGTAACTTCACCGAAGTTTTCCACTAACACCACATTTCCAGCTGAAATTTCATCCTCATGGTCCATTCCTAAGTCTATATTGGTTGAGTTTGATTCAATTTTCATAAAATTAGTCACATCGTTTTCAGATATGTCGCTGAATTTTTCACAGTCTATTTCACCAAAATTCTCAATATTTATAATATGAAGAACTCTGGCGATGTTCAAATTTTCAATCTCTTCCATTTTACATCGCTTGATATTTTAAAGATTTTAACACCAAAGAACAGTTGCTGTAGCGAAATTCTCTTTGGTAAAACTAATTCCACACTTAGTTTGAATGAAGATACTTCTTTATACTTCATAACATGTAAATATGTATTAAAAATTTCGTTCTTGGTTTCTTCCAAAATCAGTTCATTAAAGTATTGTGCAGCACGATTTTCTTATTGAAGTTAAAAAGGTAATGGTTTCAATTAAAAACAAACAAACCTCACACCGGAGAGTCGTGTTTGCAATTCCCCTCCAGGATTGGAGTTCGTGAGCGCCACCAGTTCTACCAGCTAAACTGGAAAAGCTCCGCTGGTGTTGTATGGGGTTGTCATTTTATTAAACAAGAAAACGCAATCTTAATTTAAGGTTCAATCTATTCGCTTCTGGTTTTTTTTTGTCTTAATTTAAAACAGCAAACAATCTTCCAGCGAAATTTAAGAGCAATTTAAAAGCAAAGGAATGACCAAAAAAACTATTAAGTAATTAATAATAATGGTACAATATGATGATTTTACTGATACTAATTCTGTTGGTAAACTCGGTACTGTATGCCTTACACCTAAAAGCTCCAAGCACTACAAGTCGAAGTGATCACCTTGGTTTACCTAAGATTATTACATATACGTATGCCTGAACTAGTAGCTGCACTAATTATCAATGTAGCAATAATAATATTATCAATCAATAAACAGCCATAATAATTAAATCAATCGACTAGATAAATGAATAGATCCGTTAGATCCGAGTTGAAGGTCTGCTGCTGACGTGAGCTAAAGGTAGTAGAACCCGGTAGTGAAACCTGGTCGTGAAACCTTGTAGTGACTTCTGGCCTCGGTCGTAAAACTTGCAATGCAATGGGACCCGGTACTAAAACTTGCAGTGGGACTCGATAGCCCGGTGATAAAACACTCACTCGAGTTGGAGGGTTGCCTGGAGAATCAACTGCCTCGGTTTTACAAGATGAGCTCAGAAAGCCTCTAGTGCAGTAAGAATATCCCAAGAACTTGGTAGTGTCAAGCACTAATTAGGTACTGAATCACAGATCTCTTAGAAGGGCAGTATTATACACAATACAAAAAGTTGAGTCACCTAGGACTGCATTAACAGCAAAAAGCTTGCTTTATTCCCGATAGGTATTTCTAGAAGAACGAGACATCGGTTTCCGTTAATTTTCCTTTGTCACATCCACTGAATCAAAGGAGAAAAAAAATGATTGGGCCGAGAAATGCCGAAAACTCGACTCGAAGAATAATTCGAAGATAATAAACGACTTAGTTCTTGTTTATTATTGTGATAAAACGACGACGGAAGCAAAAATTAATGAGCTAAAATAAAATTTTTCAATAAATAATAGGAAATATTCCTACACGAAATAATAAACCTTTAAAAATCCAAATCGACAGCAACAAATATGGAAAAATAGCCCATTACTACTATTCAGGGCTACCAACCGAATATTACAAAAGTTACAACAAACAACGTGAAAAGATAAATATGAAGTGGAAATCCACAAATATCAATATCCCCAACTGACGGTAAGAAGATGGAACTACAATATATAACATTTAAATCCACTAAAGCATAAGAAAGGAAAACAAACATCGACGATTGATGAAACTTAAAGAAAAATATGGGAAAACTACGGGAAAATATGTGACGGATAGGCCCTAAATCCCTAGAGCACTGCGAGACGAAACAACAATGAGTAATCTATGCAGAGATCAATAAGTCTTGGAAGAAAATAAGCAACAGGTACTAGTTTTTACTATTTAATAGAAAGAAAAACGTAATAACTAACAATTATTCTCGAATTTACAGATAAATAAGAAAGCAGCAGCAGTATCTCAAAGCCAATCAGTGACCCCAAAAAGTTATCAGCCTGAGACTAGAAGTTAAATATTCAAAGCGAGGTAGAATATAAATTTGACGGATCTAACGAGACTCAAAGGTAGGTTTTATTAACTCAGTTCTTAAAAATATAGAACTACAAGCAAACATAATTAATGCAATTTAAATTAGCAAAATTAAACTAATAACATAATATCTTATTTTAATTGTTTGATCAAAACTAAGCGAGCCAAAAACTATCCACTAACATAACGACAGTCACAAAACGCTGAAGGACATCATAAGAAAAGGGATGATCAAAATAGCTACTTAAGGCCACAACAGTGTTACAAAAGCTAGTACACAATATATATTTTTAACCGTGTGTAGAATAATAGTTATTTACAATTTTAGTGTTGTAAAGATTCATATTACAACACGAGATGTTAAAGTTGTCAAGGCGTCAGCCGAGTTTGATAAAACATCGAGTGTAGTAATATGAATTTACAACAAGAATATTGTACAAAATTTTATCTACTTTCATCTATGAATAAAAATATTTGGCAAAAGGCACTTTTAAAAATAAAAATGCACCTGTAAAAATGCACCTGCTATTAAGTTTACTAATCAAGTTTTTTATGTTACCTTTCGCATGGCTATGGTTTCGCATGGTTACTGTCGACACTTTGTCAAACAAATCCAAAAATATAAAAAGCGCTTTTCAAAATGAGCGATTCTGATGGATGTTTACCCTTTGGTATAGAAGCAGCGGCAAACGAAGCGATCTCAAGTTTATTTCCCACAAAATCCAAGGTGCGGTATGAGATGGAGTACCAGAAGTTTGAAGATTGGTGCAAAGCTAACAAAATAAAGGAGGTGTCTGAGAAAATCCTTTCGGGTTATTTTTCCGGAAAGCAACGCTCCCAGAAACCATCTACACTATGGACTCACTACTCAATGTTGAGAACTATGATTTCAGTCAAGAAAAATAAAGATATAAGCAGATTTTCTCAACTAATCGCATTTTTGAAAAGAAGTTCAGAGGGTTACAAAGGCAAAAAGTCCAAAGTTTTTACAAAGGAAGACGTATGTAAGTTTCTTAGTACTGCAGATGATGAAACATATTTACTTATGAAGGTTGTTATGATAATCGGCATTTTTGGGGCTTGCCGGCGCGAAGTACTAACTAAGGATCATATTGAATACAATGATTTGTATATAAAAATTGTGATTCCATGCTCGAAAACCAAAATTATCCGAGAATTTGTTATAACAGAAGAAAATGTGACAGGTGTCAACTGTATTTTTCGAAAATATGCTAAATTTCGTCCTTTTAATGCAACTCACAGGCGGTTTTTTTGTATTCTACGGAAAAGGAAAATGTACCTCCCAGCCTGTCGGAATTAATAGTTTTGGAAGTAAAGGGTAAATGCGGGAGAGTTGCCGCACTTTTCGAAAAATAGCTGTAATTTTTGTAATTTTGAAGATTTCTATTTCAAAATAAATCAATACACAGGTAGTATCTTAAACTGTATTAAAATACAAAAACAAACTTTAATTATAAAAGAACGTAAACATAGAAAAAAAAAACATTTTTCTTGCTGCATCTATCCCATACTACTGGGTGAGATGCCGCGTAGAAAAAGGAGAGATGCCGCAACATCAAAATCTCTAAAAAACGTCTAATTTTTATTTTTTTTCTTAATTCGAGTCTAGAACAAATGTTAAAAACTTCACTATACATGGTACAAGTGACATGTAGCCATTTTAAGCATTTGAGGCACTACAGCGAATCTGCTTTCTTAGTTGTTGATGCGTAAACTTCGAAGCATTCCACGCAGCACTCCTGATTTTCGTTTTTCTTTTCTGCTAGAGGCTCATCATCGCTGTCGCTCCAATGGTTTTTTTCCGTCTCTTCCTGTGTTTTTGTTTGGGTTAATTTGGGATAGTTGAGTTTCATTTTCTTTTCTGCCGCCTTGGTTGTTTTAGGTTTGTCAAGGCGAACCCTCTTTGTTTTTATATTTTCGACTGATGTTAATAAAAATGTAATTTAATTTAATAAACAATATCTAGTTTTAAAGAAATAGCATGGGGCGTCTCTCCTTTCTGAAAATGCGGCAACTGTCCTTTTTGTTGGGAGAGATGCCGCACCCCTCACCAACGTCACAAATTTAAAACGCACCAACATATGGCATGACACGTGTAATCATAACCTCAAAATACTCGAAAAACTTATGAACATGAAATAATACTACCACGTTGGAAAGAACAACACTTATTAGAATAGTACTTAAAATTTTGCAAAGAAAATTTAATCTTACCTTCGTAAATTCGAGGATGCCAAGCGATATTTTTACGAACAAGCACGTCCGATGTCACAACCGTTAAGTAAATGATCGAATCTCATTATGAGTATACTTGGTTGCCTGATTTATGTCGTAATCATCGAAAAACATTCAAAGCGGCGTCTCTCCCGCCGCGGCAACTCTCCCGCATTTACCCTACCAAAAAAGATTGCAACAAAACATGGATTGAAGAATCCCGAAGGATATACTGGACATTGTTTTAGGAGGTCCTCAGCCACCATTCTAGTTGATGGTGGTGCAGATATGCAGATGTTAAAGCGTCATGTGGGCTGGAAATCCTCTTCTACGGCAGAGAATTCTTTAGAAAATAAGAAACAAATAGCAAAGAAGATCATGGTGTCAGACACGGATTTAATGATTGGAAATTCGAACGTAAAGGGCTCCATCACATCCACTTCTGGTATACAAATTTCTGTAAAAAGTGTATAATTAATGTATATAATAACCCTAAGTGTTATAATTTAATAATAATTAATTTTAATTAATAATTGATAATTAATTTTATAATTCGTAATAATAAATAAATCATTCTTCTAAAAAATATGGTTTTATTTAACAGCAACATGTTAATAAAACAGGTTTTTTTTCACTACAGCACTAGTGCTGTAAAGCCACTTATTACAGCACTAGTTCTGTAATAGGTGCCCTTACAAAACGATTTATAGAACTGTAAAATTCATATTACTAAATGAAAGTAGATAAAATTAATCTACATTAATAAAGGCTGCAATGGGAAGTCCATTAAGATTATTGACAACAAATCAAATAAATTAATTTAAAATTAATTAACTGAAGAGGATAATACTCAATAATTCTTACCACAAAATATAGCATCTTTTGTTGCTAAATGCAGCATATTATAAAATAAAATTTTAAATCTTTTATACTGGCAAAATCAGACTGTTACAATAGTTTACAATGTGAACAATTCCGACAATTTCCCATTCTTATATTCCACTCCGCCAAACATTAAAAGCAACCCCTAAGTTGGAAACATAAATTTTTTTCTTTTCCATTACTTTGAAATAATTATAACGCTAATTTTCTTATAACTTGTACACATATACAAATTTTTAATTGAAGTGGAGCATCATAAGCTGCTAGTTTTATACTAAAGTTTACATGGAAAATAAAACCTGAAAGTTCCATACAGGGGAAGCAATACTCATCCTTATATCTGTATATTTATAGAAATGACAAGAAATGTATCAAGGTTCTACAGGGAGAATGAAACTTAGTTTATCATGAGAGAAGCTCCTATCCTCTAGAGGAGGATTGTTGACCATTCGATACCCGCGGCGAAAATAATACATTTAACAAGGCTACATACTGGGTGAAGCAACATCCATCCTTGTATCTGTAGAAAAAAAAACAAGAAATATGTCAGGGCTCTACAGGGAGAATCAATTTCATTTTATTACGGGAATAACTCCTCAAGAGGACGAGTTTGATTTCACTCTTGAGAAATTACTCTCATCTTTTCACTAATTGGAAAATATTTCGATAGAGGCTCTGTGGACTCGCCATATTTATGTATACCTTTTGACTTTTTTTATCTATACCTAAGTTGTATAAAATAGAGTAAAAGCAATATATTTAGCAATGCAATCGGTAGGTTAATTTTAGGTAGGTTATATTATAATTTGTCAATATAGTATTTAATGAGGAAATTGATAGCAGCGTGAATCAGTTATGCCAATTTGAATTGTGTTTTTGACTGTTTACCGATTATTATAAAGTAGAATGTTGATTCCCAAGTTATAATTGATTTCCACAAATAAATATAAGATGAAGGATCGGGCGGTAGCTGTTTAGGCTAGGGGTTCGCGAGACCGAGACCGAGACCTGGCAAGTCTCGGTCTTGGTCTCGAAGAAAAAATTTAGTCTCGGTCTCGGTCTCGGGTCTCGAAGCTTGAGACCGAGACCGAGACTACCTTGGTCTCGGTCTCGGTCTCGGTCTTGTCTCGGTTTGGTCTCGGTCTCGGTTTGAGCAAATAAAAAGTAATTAAATAATTTACTGTTTTATTTCGTTAATAACACAAACGTTACTTCGGAAAGTTAAGTTAAATGAAACATCTAATAAGCGTCTTTTGTGTATCAGTTCTTGGTGTAGATGTGATATTAGGGATAAACTTCTTAAATATTTACATATTTTTTATTTGCAACAGTTGTTTGGATAATAATAGTTAACTTAAATAGGTACCTATACTAATATTTTAATATATTTCATGTTAGTTTCTAAATTGTTGTTTTGATATAAAAATGCTTACCTCTAATGTAGGTAGGTATACAAGTAATAGGGATTTTTAAGTATGTACAGGGTTATTCATTATATTTTGACACCCACCCGCAGCCGTAATTACAGGTAATACAAAAAAACTTAAATTCAGAAGTTGTGTGGTTTTTTATATATTATCTTTTAGAAATGTCAAAAGAATAAAAAATGCCTGTCAAATGTCAAAAAACCGCATAACCTTAGTTTTTTAAAGTGGAACACCCTGTATACGATAGCTTATGAAAACTCAACATAGGAAAGAGCAAACCGTTTTGTTCTATCTTTAGCCGTTTAGATTTTACAAGCTGTCAAACTTGGTAAATGGTCGATTTTCAACTGCCAATATTTCAAAAACCGTTAGATATAGGTATAGGACATTATTCATGAAATATGTCTAGACTTTTTCGCACAATCCAAATATGTAATAATATACAGGGTGTTCCATTTAAAAAAATTAAGGTTATGAGGTTTTTTGACATTTGACAGGCAATTTTTTTCTTTTGATATTTCTAAAAGATAATATATTAAAAACCATACAACTTTTGATTTTAAGTTTTTTTTTGTATTACCTGTAATTACGGCTGCAGGTGGGTGTCAAAATATAATGAATAACTATGTACAGGGTGTTCACCCATAATGTCCCCCCCCTTTAACTTTGTTAATTTTTAAGCTACAAAAAAAAATAAAAAACAGAATTGTAGGGTTTTTAATGTAGTTTTTGCGCAAGTACAGAAAAAAACAAAAAAGTGTACAGTATACAGGGTAGATCAAAAAGAAACATTTTTTTAAATCTAGCCCCCATTTTTTATTCGATTTTTCGATTCTACGTAAAATTCTATGAATTTTTACTATAACACACTATATCCCTATTCCTAATACTTTAGGAGTTATTGACAGTTGAAGTCGCTATTTTTTAATTATAATAATAATTCTTAAATCATTTTTAAAACAGAAGATACAAAATCACTACTCGAAGCAATGAGGTCGAATTGAGGAAACTCAATATTTTCACCTCAATAACTTCAAAAGCTAAACAAAAAGTTATATTCTTAGGTGGCTGTTGCCATAAAAAAATAAAAGAACAAACAATATAGCGAATTCAACTGTCAATAACTCTTAAAGTATCAGGAATAGGCATATAGTGTGTTATATTAAAAATCCTTAGAATTTTACGTAGAATCGAAAAATTGAATAAAAAATGGGGGCTAGATTTAAAAAAAATGTTTCTTTTTGATCTACCCTGTATACTGTACAATTTTTTGTTTTTTCCTTTATGTGTGCAAAAACTACATTAAAAATCCTACAATTCTGTTTTTTATTTTTTTTTTGTAGCTTAAAAATTAACAAAGTTAAACACCCTGTACACATAAAAACTAGGTACCGATTTATGTCAATTTTGTTGTCAAAGTCAACACTTTTTCTTTTTATTTTTTACATTTTTTATCAATTGTAGCGTAGCAATACAAAGTGATGTCATTTTCAAACCTTCTGTATTATATGGAAACATTTATTTTCAAGCTCTTAAAATTTAACGGTATACAGGGCGTCGCGAAATTAGTGGACGAAATATCAACCATGTATTTATCGGTCAAAAATAACTAAAATTTTTCTTATAAATATGTATCGGGAAGGGAGCTAGAGCCTCTTAAAAATGGGCCCCTGAATATGGTTTTCCTTAATTATTTCCGAAACAGTGTAAAATAGAGTTTTAAAATTTTGGGATTCTACTAACTTTAATATTCTGAATTTAAAAATGGAATTAAAAATATAAAATTTTAGTCAGGTGCAAACATTTTAGGGGGTGAATCTAAAAATTAACTATTTTTGGGGTAACTTTTTATATAATTTTTCTTCAAATTTTGAAAATTTTAATTTTTTTTCGCAAAAAAGTGCCTCTTAGTTTGTTTCGCTAATACGCAGCGTTGTTGAGAAAAACGGATTTTAAAGTATACTCACTGCCAAAAACGGGTGTAAAATGAAGGTTATAATTTTTGATATTCCCCAAAAATTCCTTTTGACGTTACAAAACCTCATATTATTATAAATTAGTAGAAACACTTGTTCCAGAAAAAAGTTATGACAGATTTTCAAAATTTGATAAACGATAGCATTCAATTTACACCCGTTTTTGGCACTCGGGATACATTTATAATCCGTTTTTCTCAAAACCCTGTGTCCTAATGATACGAAATAAGAGGTACTTTAATTCAAAATAAAAAAATAGCCCACAAAAAAGTTGACGTAGATTTTTTAGATTCACTCCCAAAATGTTAAGCACCTGACCTGTCTAAAATTTTCTATTTCTTATTCCATTTTCGAATTCTAAATATTAAACTTAGTTTACTTAGGGGAATTCCAAAACTTTAAAACTCCATTTTACACAATTATGGAAATAATTAGAAAAAAACATCTTTAGGGGCCCACTTTTAAGGGGCCCTAGCTCCCGTAGGGGGTGTTTCCCGATATATGTTTATAGAAAAAATGTAAGGTATTTTTGACAAATAACTACAGGGCTAATGCTTCATCCACTAAATTTGAGACACTCTGTATAGGTATACGGTATATACTGTATACTGGATATGGTCAAAGGTGGCCATTCATCTTTTAATATACTAATCTGACACGGTTGTACCAGAAGCAGATGTCCAGTTGTTTTAATGGATACGCGATGTTTTATTACCTTGTAGATATTACGAAAAATGTGAAAACTCATGGCTGTTTATTGCTTGGAAATGGCTCAAAATAAGTTATCTACATAATTACATATTGTGTATATAACAGTATAACATTTCTTCTAGAATCTTAAAAAGAAACAGCCCAATTTAAAATAAACAAGCGTTATACCCGGATTTGCAGGATTTTTCAATTTTTTGGTTGATTGGACCCCGTTGACAAGAATTGCCAATAACATAGATAAAAATTTGATTTTTTCAGAAAAATAAGTTTTGAAAATTCAACAAATAAAAATATTTCTCGAGACCGAGACCGAGACCGAGAGTCTCGTTACCTTGGTCTCCGTCTTGGTCTCGGTCTCGATAGGTAAGTCTCGGTCTCGGTCTCGATTCTAATTTCCAGGTCTCGGTCTCGGTCTCGTTTTCGAGACCGAGACCGAGACAAGACCGAGACCGAGACCATAGTCTCGCGAACCCCTAGTTTAGGCTCAATATTAATGTCTAGTTGAAGATGTAGTGTTGTGTCGGATTCATCTTTTTGTACTAAATATTTAGTTTTATACTTCCTGAATTTGGAATAAATAGGAATTGATCAGAATAGGATAGAACCTCCATGGTCCTTTACTCAGGGTGTAAATGGCACATGCGCCGATTTTAAGTGACTCAAACGAAGCTAAAGAAGTTTAACAAATTTGTAGGTATCAGTTTTCAGATTTAGTTTCTAGGAAAGACAACCAATTTTTAATAAATTTAACAGAAACTGGAGTAACACTTTTATCCTTATTTAATAATATTAAAACACATTCTTTAATTTTCTTTTTTATAAAGGTTCCATTGCTAGAATACTTGAACCGTTCCATTGCATTATGTGATGGTTATCAAATGCATGTTGGCAAATATGTGATCTTTGGAGTTGTCTATTTTTTATGTGATTGGTATTATTTCATTCATTTATCTAGATTTAAAGGTGTTTAAAATAGTAAGAATGCTAAATTTAATACTTTTTCATATTGTTTGACAATACTGAAATATAAGATAAAAAGAGGTTAGTAATATTTTGATTCTGATTATGCCTACCATTTAGTTGCTGTGAAATGTTCTTGATATTTTATCATATAGACTTTTATATTTATTATAATTTAGAGTTTAAATATCTGTTTGTGTGTACTTCGTATAAGTTTTCTGTATATATTTTTTCCAAACTATGTGAGTTTTTTATATCAAAGATATATTAAAACAATTTTCGTCATATGGTTGGTTAAATTAAGAAAATGTCAACTCTATAGCGCCACCAAATTAAACTAATACCTTAATTTGGTGGCGTTATATATATATGGCATTTTCTCAATTTATCCATAATATGATTAACATTTTCTTATTATACCCTTGACATTGTTATTAAAAAATATTGATTCTTCCAACACAATTTAATTCAAAAATGTCCATTAAAATATTATTTTCTTCAAACGTCAGTAAATCCGTCATTACTCGACTGTGTAGGCGGCAGTGAAGTTTCGTTTTTCCTCCGCCGGAGCTTTACTTTTCCCCCGGCGGAGGTAAAAGTGTTATCATAGCAACATAGAGACAATACAAACAAACATTAAAATAAGCGTCAACAACTCAAGAGTTATAAACTAAAATTTGTATTTATCACTCAATGTGTGACTGCATTTCTAAAAATCACTAATTTAGGAACAAATTGGTTATTATGTAATCGAACTTACTCACTAACTGCTTATCAGTACGGAATTAAAACGCAATCGAAGACGCAATTTTAAAAATATAATTATACAGTGTCCATTGACAGCTTTATGTTACATTACTATAGCAACAACCTGAGCCTATTCACCGACACCGCACCGGTCTAAGCCGCCTTGCGAACCCACTTATCTTTAATAATAATTATTATTACTATTAAAAAGAGACTTTTTGCATTAATTTGTCGACATTTGAAGAAAAAACAGCATATTTTATTTGGAGGAGAAGTTACTTGCCTCCATATAAAATAATATACTATTTACTAAAGGTGATTTTGGTGAAACCATAGCGATGTTCAGTTTTATTTTATTAACGATATATATGTTTTATGCATAGAAGAAGTAATTCAAATTTGGTTTGATTAAAAATTTATCAACAAGTGCATTTGCGTAAAGTCTAACAACATCAAAACTTCCCAGGGAGTTGTAAAGACTTATATTAATTAAAAATATGTTTTTTTCTATAAAACGCTCGTCTTTTTTTATATGAGGTTGTGTAATTTGGAAGATATTTAAAAATTTTAAGTACATGTGAAGTACTTTATTATTAAACGTAAAAATATATTTGGTTTGTTTATTTTTGGTACTGGCAAAATTTGAATAGCAATTTATTTGTGATTTTTTACTGGCCATACTTCTAGAATTGGTGGTTTTACAAAGATATATATTCATTGTATCAGATATATTATAAACATTCCTTTGCATTAATAAATTTAATGTTTCTATTTTATATCATGATTCACCGTCAAATCCCTTCTAGCGTTTTAGAATGACGACCATCACACAGTATGTGGGAACATACATATTTGACAGCTTTTTACTTCAGTCGGGTAACTTTTTCAATCCGTATTTCTTCGGCTGGTTCATCATCAGACAACATTGGTTCCGCGCTTTTTAGCGGAACTTATTGTTTGTGAATGAACCAGTTCATTCTTTACCCATGAAGCGCGATGGTAATAGTGTTGTTTTTCTGTCCGCTTTTTTGTACACCAATTGGTTTCACTTTAGAGGAACTGAATTTTGTAATCTCGAGTACCGGACTGAGTATATTTCGATATCCTTAAACGTATCATTAGACTTTTAGTTTAAAAGATTTTCTAAAAGTCAATACCATGGGTCCTTTTCTTATTTGAATAATATTAGGTTGCTGAGGTTAATAATTTTTAAACTTCATCAGTACTCTGAATGCCCCTATATAACGCACTATGTTCTAACTTTTGAGAAAAGTATTATTTATTCCTCCTTGAGCATGCATTTTAGAAATCTATCTCTGAGCTCTGTGATAGATTTTCAGAAAATTAGAGTGAATAATTCATACCTATATAATTGGACCTAGAGGATTTATATATTTAGATTCGTTACTATAACAGCCGGAATCATTTCTGGAAATACCTGAAATTAGAAGGTGCGTATTTGCCAAAGAACCAAACAAAAACAAACACGTGCTCTTGTTTATTTGTTTGGTCGTATTTATTGTCAATCGTTCGCCCATTTATAGACACACACTGAGAATTACTAAGCCCACCTGACAAGAGCAGATAATCTTGCAAAATTTCCAGCCAAATGTTAATGAAATAATTATTAATAGATACACAATCTTATTAAAAAAATAATGTCTAAATAACTTTAAGTTGCTTTTTATATTACAACTAGTGAAAAAACATAATACATACTAGATACTAGAAGAAAAATAACTTTGATAGAAATTAGCTGTTAAAATTGTCATTATTAATAATTCTATTGATATGTTAAGATAAGATGCTTTATTGTCAAAAAATTTTACAATTTGTAGACAAAGCTGGAGCCAGAGTACAAAACATATAAAAACACAAATAGAAGCATACAATAAAAAGAAAAAGATAAACCTAACTATACAAAACTTTATACAATTATTGTGCAAATTGTACATGGTTAAAATATTATATAAAATATTATATATCAAAATATTGTTACGGCTAGCCTAACAACCATCCGAACGTTTTTGTGCTACCCTATACAACTAGCCGCCGTGCCCCTCGCTTCTTTGTCTGTATGACTCACCGCCCGGCCGGTCGCGAAGTATCAGGATCGCTGGACTGGAATTATCTCGATGGCCTCGTCGAGATTATATAGAGTGGCGTCGGAATACTTCCGGAATATTCGTGATAGATTGGAGATTATATATAAGCAGACCTAAGGCGAATGTTAGTCAGTCGGTCAGTTAGTTCAGTTCAGTTAATCATTGAGTGTTGAATAGATATTAGTTGTAAAGTTATAAGAGTAGTTTAAAGTGTTAAATTGTATACAGTGATAGTGAATAAAGAGAGTATTAGTTGAAAATAGTCAAGTTGTAAGTTTGTTAAGAACCCACGGGAAAAACGTAACAATATTTAACATCAAATCCTAAACACTAAACATCAAACATTAAACATGAAATCATTAAACCGTAACATGCTCTAAATTAAGTATTAATTAAAAAAGCCGTTGACTGCGTATAAGGCCCGCTTCAGTAAGTATAATCTCATAGTCATAGCTCTGCGAAATGCGGGAAAAGATGTTATTGTATTCATTTCAAATGGCAGATAATTGTGTATTTTTTTGTACAATATATATTTTTTTACTAACTCTGAACGTGGGGTTGGCATATAAAGACCATGCTCCGTATTCCGAAGTGGATAGTTGTGAGATGGCCTATCTGGAATAGCAGATACGTGCTTGCTGATTATGCAACCGGATTCAAATATGAATAAAGAAGGAAGAGTTAATATTTTAAATCTTTAAAGTAATCCTGGCAGTGAGTTTTCTACTGCTTGGTCTCAGTGAGTATCGAACAGCTCTCTTTTGTAGTTTTAAAATACCCTCAAAATAAGTCGCACAACACGTACCCCAGAATGGAAGGGCGTATCGGAGGTGCGACTCAAAAATGGCATAATAGACTGTTCTAGCAGTTGACACGTTAAGCTCCCTGGAAACAGTTCTTAGCGCAAAACAGGCAGAACTAAATTTTTTTGATAAGGCATCGATGTGCAAGTCCCACTTTAAATGGTTGTCCACAACAAGCCCCAAGAATTTCACAAATTCAACGACGTCAATAGTGGTGTTACCAAGTACAAAAGATTGCAACGTACTTTTATATGACAAAACTTTAGTTCTAGTAACGTTGAGGCACAGGAGATTAGAATCACACCATGATTTAATGGTGATTAAGTCACTAGTTACAGTTCTGTGAAGCACCGTAATATCCGGGTTGCTTCAAGTTAAACTAGTATCGTCATCGTCCGCAAAGAAACAGGCTTTACCGCTAATGTCCAGAGAAGCAATGTCGTTGATACACAGCAGAAACAAAATAGGGCCTAGTATTGAACCCTGGGGTACTTCACAATCTATTGGCTTGCAAGAATACATCGACGTATCAACCCTCACAAGTTGACTTCTGTTGTTATGACACGACTTAAACCATTGGAGAGGCACTCCTCTGAATCCGTAGTACTGCAATTAATTAATTAAAATATTATGATTTACACAATCGAAAGCTTTAGAGAAATCACAGTAACTTATTGCGATAGAGTGATGGTTGTTCAGGTGGGAGTATACAAAATTAAGACATAGCATCATTTGTGCATTTGTTACTTAAAAATCCAAATTGATGGGTAGTAAGTATTTTATATTTAGAGAGAAAAGAAGCCTTTTTTAACCAATCTTTCAATGATCTTTGGTAATGTGGGAAGAAGTGCAATTGGGCGATAGTTCGAAGCTTGGTCTTTATCTCCTCCTTTATGCGAAGGAATAATTATTGCCGTCTTAAGATAGTGTGGAAAAACCCCATTTTGGAATGACTTGTAAATTAAAGTAGTAAGATGGTTTAGTGTGCATTCCGGCAGATTTGAGAACATTTTTAGAGTAAGCCCATCAGTCCCAGATGGGGATTTGTTTTTAATGTCTTTAATTGTACTGCGAAGCTCAGCAAATGCTACAGACGTGAAGAAGAAACTGTGTAAATTCACATTAGCATTAAAGAGATATGAAAGTGGATCATAAGAAGTGTTAATTAAAATTTAGCCACATTTACAAAGTAATTGTTTAGGTTCTCAGGTGAATTAGCGATTGTGCCAGACGACGAAGCCCTATTCCTTAAGTCATTCACAATAGGCCATGATTCTTTAGCAACGTTACTGGATTTAGACAGCCTCTCATTATAATAAATATCCGTGGCAGCTTCCATGTTTTTTTATATACTTTTCTGTAAAGTCTTTAGTTGACCAGGGTTTATATTGTTTAATTTTGATAGGTCTAAGCGAAAAGGATTTGAAAGCCAGAGTAGATAAAGTCTTTATAAATCTAGAAAATTCGGTATCGATATCATCACAGAAGACAACCCAGTCAGTTGTTAAACATAAGTGCTTGAAAGTTTTTGTTGGAAAAAATACGGCATAATTTGTGCGAAGCAATTTTGCATTTGGATTTTACCAAACATTTTGTTAATACTGCCCCATGATCAGTTAAAGACAGCACAGTCAACGAATTCTGGATAAAAGATGACACGACATAGTCTGTAGTACTACAAATAGTTTTAGTTATTCTAGTTGGTGAGTTAATATGCATGACTATACCAAAAGAGTCGAAAATGGACCGAAGGAATTCTTGAGCAGCACACACACACACACTGGAAAAGTCAACATTAAGGTCGCCTCACAACATTAATTTTTTAGGCAGGGACTCGAGCAAGCTCAGTAATCTTTGAGTGAATATATGCATGTCAGCCTCAGGTGTTCTGTAAATACAAACAAGATAGGGGTCATAAACATTATGATAGACGATGGAAAATTCAAATATGTACTCTTTCACACAATAAATTATCGAACTTAGTCACCGCCGAAAACTCGTTGTTAGTAGACATTATCATAGTACCTCCATGAGATAAATTACTTCTATTAAATCTAGTTACTGTAGTATAATTTTTGAAAAAAAGAGGCTCGTCAACATTTAATCAATGTTCAGTTATGGTCATGATTTTTGGAAAGTTAAGCTCTTCTAATAAAAGAAATAATTCATCTGTTTTTTTATAAAAAATTGCTGGCCAGATTGTAGTAATGGTTTAAACTTAGGATGTTTTGTTCTGATGATGTCATGTTTTGACAATGATTAAACTCGCTGGTAAAGTTTGATCAATACAGGTCCAATGTTACGTCATCATGACACCAAGCATATTCGTATGGGATTTGCTGGTGCCATCATTATGACATAACATTGTACCAGTATTGAACAAACTATAGTCAAGGTTTACAGAATTAAAAAATTCTGTAAACTTTGCTATAGTAGCACGGTATAAATAAGTATGCGGTAGGTTCACTGGAGACAAATTTCCAATATCGCCGACAGCGTTTGGCGACGGGGAGAACCCGGATCAATCTGGTTCATGGCCATCGATGGACAGAGAGTGTGCAAACGCCCTGAGATTGCGTACTTTCGCGTCGCGTTGTCTTATAATAACCGAGGAAAGCGCATTAGCGAATACTTTTTGAATCTCTCCCCAAAGACTGCTCGCTGCTGCATGTAGAGTATGTACAGGGTGTCCGGTCATAAATGTAACCCCCCTTTAGCTTTTTTATTTACCCTCGTATCAAAAATGTTAAGTACAAAAGTTGTAAGGATCGTCATATAGTTTTCTGCGGTGTTACTAGAAAAACAATTGAACATCGAA
>MU183827.1:98583-111972 GCA_016904865.1 Pissodes strobi
AAATAAAAAAGTTAAAGGGGGGTTACATTTATAACCGGACACCCTGTACAAACTAATTTTTTACCGTGCTGCGGCTTTTGCGTTTGATGCAAAAACATCAAACGATTTTTGCTGAGTGGATCTACTCAATATTATTTGTACTTGGTAGTAGGTACAGTTCTCCTTGTGGTCTCATAGTGGGTAAGTCTTGATTGATTGTATCTTACAATGCCCTGTTGTTTTAATGAGATGTTGTTCTATAACCCTTTTTTTGGCCAAATTTGAGATAACCATCGCTACTGGCAAATAGTTGGTTATTCTAACTTTTTAGTGCCAATCCTAATATTAACCCTAATATTAACCATCTTTTTGGATTCAGTTGATTCCAGCAGAATTGGGAATTTAAAAAAATCTTCACTTCTGGCATTTTTTTTTCAATTAGCTACTCGAACAAGCGGACGGACACATTTTAAGATTGTAGCAATTTATAATGAACAATTTCCTTTTCGCCAATTTTTTGGAACCACCTTGTTTAGTTTTAATAAAAGGGATTGCGTTACATGCCATATTTACGCTGCAAATCCGACCCAAATTCAATATTTGTAATTTTCTTCGCTAAGTAGCTCTGGCGGTTTGCGGCCAAGAATTTCACATCAGAAAATTGGATAATATCACTTTTACATATTTCGTTAAACATTTCTTACTGTTGCCCCGCTGTAGCGTTTCAGGTAACTTTTATTACACTTTTCTTGCTTATCGTCAAATACTTTCTTCCTTATATTGTACGCATAGTTTTCCAAAAGGTCCCAACGTTATACGACAGTTACAGACTAATCTATTTTATACGACTTTTTGCTCCAAAATTCTACAAACTCTGGCGACATACTTACTTTTGACCTTTTAGAATCACATGGTAAAAAATGTTAGATTTATTCTCTGGTAGGTAGCAGTTAAAATATATATGACGGAATTGCGTAAACAAAAATGATAGATCCGTATCACTGAGATTGTTTTTTCCTTACAACTTAGAACCCTGTAACCTTAGTTTAAAATAGCAAATTTAATTTTTAATTGCACGAATATTTGAAGAAAATTTTCTCTCTATATTTCTTCTTTGATAGTAGTTTAAATGTCTACATGGTGAAACTGCGTAAACAAAAATGATAAATCAGTATTGTTGAGATGGTCTTTTCTCTACAAGTTAAAACCCTGTATAATCCAGTCAAAATACACATTTCAATTTACAATGATTCGCATAGAGCTGAATTTTGGTACAGGTCTTAAAAACACTATTATAAATAAAATATCAAAAATCCCCATCGATCCCACGTCTGCTAAAAAATGTATTCAAGGTCAAAGTCAAAATTATTTTAAAATTTTTTTGTAATTCGGTTTTATTAGACAATATGCTAATAATTAAAAAATAGTATGGTAACGGTAATGATTAATAATATTTATTGTTGATTTCGGGAGACTTTTAGTCTGACTGATAATCTCCAAATCCTTCAATAGTACTGTCTTTTTCGCCTTCTTCCTCGCTCTCTTCGTCCTCTTCTTGCTGGATATCTGTAGATTGTTCCAAGAAGAAAGATGCATCAGTTGTCTCCTCATTCATATCATAAGAACCTTTATCTGTTGCATTTGATTCAATATTAAAGCAAGACTGGCCTTGACAATTTGTACATAATGGTGAACAAAATAATCCGACGTTTTTACAGCCCCAGTTTGTGCTACAACCCTTTATGCAATTGCAAACATGGTGTTATAAAGGAGTTTTTCTGGAGCAGTTGGAAGTAGAGGTTGAATTGGCTCCAAAGTCTTATCGACGAATTTCCTATCCCAGTCCTTTGGGTCCAGTTGATTGCCTAGCCACACTTGATCTTGATAGTATACACGATATGTGTTGACAAGCAGAAGCAGATGTTGGAGGAAGACCAGATAATTGTACTATTTTATTTTTCCGTGTGTTTTTAACAAAACTTGAATATCTATACTTATATCAATTTTTTTTGGAGCTCCATATATAGCAAGAAGAAAGCGAATCCCGTTTGTGATGATGACTTGTGGAGAAGCATCAATTTTTTAAAATTCTTCTGCGCAATCGATTAAGTCATTACGGTTTTCAAACAATTTAAATAATGTTGTTTTACCCCTTTTGAAAATAACTGATGTACTATCGCAGCCAGTTATTGCATGTAAAAATAAGATATGATCTTGACATTTTGAATATGTAGATAAGCTTTTCGATGAATACACTTTTGTTTGAACATGAGCCTTCTCAAGTTTCAAAAAATAGACAATACTATCAATTGGAGTTCGTGCAGTCAGTATGTATTAACAAATCAACATCGTCACCAACAACGAAAGTTGTAATTGTGGGATTGCATTGTTCTGCTGCTGTTTCAATTATGAGGGCATCGGCGTCATTATCAGCCTTGTTTCACTGCAGCTTTAATATTTTTCTTATAATCACTGTAACCATCAAATACTATAGTCACTCTATAACCAAAATGACGTGTGAACGTATTTATCACAAATAACGTTAATGTTTGTCCTCTATCCCACACAACGTGGTGCAATAGTTATAAATAAATAAATAAATAAATAGCCATATATTTCCAACAGGCCCAATTACAGGAAATTCAAATAAGTATGTATATGACAAGAGGAAGTAAAAACCTACAAATGGTAACTAATCATACTAGCACATAACAAGTTACGGTAATAATAACAGCAAATCACAAAATCACAACATTTATAGATGTATATATGTAAATATATAAAAAAGGAAATATATATAATACACATTGGTATACATAACACTAATAAACTAAATGGAGTAATCAGACGCCTCTCGCCGGTACCTCAAAACGGTTGGTAAGCTGTCAAAGTTTATGTTGCAAAAAGCGGAAATGCGATTAAAATTGTGGCACATTTTGTAAATGGAACTTTGGGATATGATATTTCACCTCGCAAATTCAAGCTAAAACGTAGGTTGATGTCTGGCACCACTGCGGGGTACGTGAAATTATAGGCGTTCCAACAGAAATGGACAGTCGATTTTAAATTTTTGAAATAGCGATAGCTCAATAATTAAAAAACATACTTTCGACCTTTGACCTTGAATATATTTTTTATCACACTTGGAATCGGTGGGGATTTTTGATATTTTATTTGTAATAGTGTACTTATGCCCTGTACCAATTTTTAGCTCTATGCGAATTATTGCAAACTTACCACTTTTTTTGTTTATTTTGACTAGATTAGTAACTTTAATTTACAATCCCAAATTTAATTTTTAATTCAAGGAATATTTGAAGAAAATTATCCCTCGTGTTCAGCTCGGAATAATTTATTATATGACTAGTGATGTAAAAAGCGCCATAAAATGTTTAAATAAATTGTACGAAAGTTTCTTGCTAACATTGTCGGGAGCGTAATTTCTTAACAGCAAGAAACTTTCGTCGGAAAAATAAACATTTTATCTGGGAAAAATTTATATCAGCGAAATTTGGCTGGACTATTTTACGAAACAATTAAATAAAAGACAAAAATCTTTCTTTTTTTAAGTTTAAACTAGAAAATGTTTTGCTGTAGCTCGCATACAAAATATTGCTAATGTTGACAGGTGGTATACTATCAAGCAACAATAAATTTGAAAATCAAAACATAAGTGATATCTATCTATACTTGTGATGAGAATATAGAAAAAACATATCATTTTTATTAGTGAGTAATTTTAAGCGGGGGTATAGATTACAGGTAAAAAAACAGCTTTGCCTAAAAACGTTTATTAATTATTGGTAAATTTAGATTTTTTTTTCCCAAGCTTCCGCCTACAATTTTCAAAATTGTTTTTTTTTCTTCAAATGTCTCAGTAATATAGAGTGTGGCCCAAATTGGGTATACATGTATGGGTATCTTGGAAACTATAAGAGATAGAAAATCGGTTAAATGGGGAAAGTTTTAGGTCATTCAATTCCCAATTCAATGCCGTTTTGATAACGATTTGATCTTTTTTCGTTTTTGAGATATTTTGAAAAAATCAAAAAGTTGTATTTTCGAAAAAGCGCTGTATTTTTTTTATTTAAAGATATTTTTAAAATCTGTAAAAACATTGTTAGGACAACTTTTTATGCTCGATGCACCCATGTATTCAGTTTTTAGTTCTGACGTTTTGGTTATGAGAAACCAGCATCAACTTCTTTTTTTCTTATGGCGGCCATTTTGTTTTTTAGCACATTTAAAAAGAACTTTTTTTCCCCTTTCTTGTGATGTATAACACTTCATAAAAATATTTTAATTTTATATCAGAAAACCACAAATTTAATTTTTAGCTGGGTTGGCCATGACTGCGGAGACCATTTGCGGTACAAAACAAATATTGCTAGTGTTTCATAGTTATTTTACTGAAAAACATACGAAACATTGATCAGACAAACATCGAATTTAACTCTTCATTTTTAGTAATTTTTGTTTTTATTAATATTTGTTAAAAGGTAAGTTTAATATTAGCTGCCCTGCCAAACATCATTAAAAAAATATCAATATGTTAAGAATGTTATATTAAATGCAATAGGAACACAAGTGTAGCACCGCCAGTTATTTGGAACTCAATCCTGACAGTCAACACTCAAGACTCAAGCCTTAAGACAACCTATGAAATTATAGAAGCCTTGGGAAGCCATGTGACCAAAGGACAAAATAATATTGAAACAATATTGAGTTGGCTTTAGCAACAGTTGCTACGGAGGGCGGTTGCCGTACAAAACAATATTTGCTATTAATTTCCAAACTATCGTTCTAAATATAGGTATCTGTTTCTGTTCATAACTGCTTACTTTACAACTTACTACTATTAACATACCCAAACTAACTAATCTAACCACGCGAAACCGGCTAGACCCCACCACCTCGTCCCGCTCGAGGACCCAGCCACCGCCGATGCATACGCATACACAGTTGTTCACGGTATTTGACGGCACAAAGTACAAAGTTTACAGAATATGCAGGTATCTGCCGCACGCTTGTGATCTCAATGCATTTAAGTTTCGACAGTGAGTGAGGAACTTATATTTATTCTGTAAACTTTGCCCAAAGATTACACCGAGGGGTGTAATATCCGGGGACCTAGCTGGCCAATTTACAGGACCCCGGTTTGATATAACATTATTTAATTGTAAATGAATGGTCCTATAAGTTGATTATCTAAAAACAAATTATACTATTTGACTTTGTAAATATTTTGCGGACTGTGTAGACTTACCGTACACACCACACCAGACATTAAACCCAAATCTTACTTGTGGCCTACGTTCTGCCACTTGGTGGGGATTATCAGTGCCCCAAAAATGGATATTCACCATAATGAATGCTCCGCAGTTGCTGAAAAACGTTTCGTCGGTCCAAATAATCTTCATACTGAAATTGGGGTTTTCTTGACATTGGTTTACAAACCAGTTTGAAAATCATAATCGCCTTGGGTCTGTTTCCTTTAAAACTTGAACAATAGTAGGTTTATAAGGACGATATTTGTTTTCATTAAAGACTGTTTGGATAGTAGTTCCTGGTATAAGTATTTCCCTCGCACGTACTCTCGTCGACGTCGTCGGGTTCGCATTAAAATATCCTTAATGTCATCGTCACGAGCTTGATTGTCCTTCTGATATTTCTTTGGCGTTGGTACTTCAAAGCTTCCATAATTTTTTAAGTTCAAGTCAAGCCTCGCGAATAGTTTTGGCTGTTGCCTCTCAGGATACAGGTCCAAATAGGCGGTGGCAAGATTTGTATTTCTATTACATTTAATATAACATTCTAATATGTCATATTTTTCTTCACTGGCATATCGCGTGGCGATATTTAGAAATCAAAATTTATGAAAATTTAAACAAAAACTACCAAATAGAGTTTTGACTGAATAATGTCACTTTTCAGTAAAATGACTTAAATGCTGCTGAATCACCATAGCAACACTATCATTTATTACGGCAAATGCCCTCCGCAGTCATGGCCAACTCAGTTAAAAATTAACTTTGTCGTTTTTTGACATAAAAATAAAATATTTTTATAAAGTGTTATACATCATAAGAAAGGAAAAAATAGGTTCTTTTTAAATGTGCTAAAAAACAAAATGACCGCCATAAGAAAAAACGAAGTTGATGATGATTTCTCAGAACCGAAACGTCAGAACTAAAAACTGATTACATGGGTGCATCGAGCGTAAAAAGTTGTCCTAACAATGTTTTTACAGATTTTAAAAATATGTTTAAATAAAAAAAGTACAGCGCTTTTTTGAAAATACAACTTTTTGATTTTTTCAAAATATCTCAAAAACAAAAAGTGAAAAAATCGTTATCAAAATGGCGTTGAATTGGGAATTGAATGGCCTACAACTTTCGCCATTTAACCATTTTTCTATCTCATATAGTTTAGAAGATACCCATACATGTATACCCAATTTGGGCCACACTGTATGTTCTTGTTCGTATTAGACATAATATTATTTTGTCAGGAAATTGTTTGATTGTTTCTACTTGGGTGACTCTATCTTTCTCTAATATTTTTTTAAAGATAATTGATTGTTTAGAAAATGATTGAATATGAAATATATTAAACTCGGTATCAACTAAACGGGCTACTTCAATCATCTCCTCACTTGGATATACAAGATTGCCTCTAGATAGAAACTCAATCCAGTCTGGGGTCCGACTAGAAGAATGGAATTTGGTTTGCGTCCCCAAACTTAAATTACGATATTCGATTTTAAAATCTATACGCCACATATCCGGCAATAAATTTCAGTTCCTCCTTGGAAATCGTGTTTGGCATTTTATATTCTTCTAATTGACACAAAAGTTTGTCATGCTCGTCAGAATGAAATTTATCTAGGTCATAATCGGACTGTGGAAGATATAGCCAGGAAAAGTAATATCATTTGAAGTATGCGATGTTTCGACAACAAGCGCTGTACATCGCTCTCAGCAAGAACATTAAAAAAAACTCTTGCGTGAAGTACACATTAACTTCAGGCACCCAATATTAACTACTCGTAGTTAATATTCGGTGCTTCAGGTGCGATTTCAGAGCTGTCCATAAGTGAATATTTCACTTGTAATGGCTCAAGTAGGCAGGATTCTTTGCTTTCCTCGGTATTTTGATTCATTGAAAATATCGTAAGTGAATGTTTTTCGAGGATGTACCACCGCAACTTGTACTTGATATCCATAGGCGTCGGATAATCATTAGTGCGCCCACTCCCTGAATGTACGAAAAAAATTTCAACAATATCTTGGTTATATACTGGTACAGCTCAGTTAATGAATAATTAATATAATAAAATGTCTTTTTGAAATGACAATATACTCTTATGGTTTGCCATAGTCATTTTTGATATTATATTCGAAGTTTAATTGAGAACTAATAATTGCTTCTCCAAAGCGTTTGAGCCTGGGCCGGTACCATACTTATTTTGAGCATTAAAAACATCGAGCCAGTCATTTATTAGTTTAAAAAACGTATTTGTTTCTCTCGAGCGCTATTCCTGTACACGCTTCCGAGAGCCGTCGGTATCGGTAAGTGTTAGTTCTCGACAGCCGTCGGTAAGTCGTACTGTGCGACATTCTATATGCTCTGTTACCGACCGATATCGCGAATTCGAGTCGACGAGGATCGGTATCTCTACCGTGCCCTCGTCAACCCCACGGTGAACGTTACCGATGTTTGTCGAAATTGTCTTTCTGTGTAGATGTTGTATTTTGGTAGGAATTGCGGATTATTTCAGTGAATTTGGACTATTTGTAGAGTGATTTTACAGTGTAGTGTCTAGTGTTTTATGAGGAAAGCATTGAGTGGCTTGCCATGTATTGGATTAGATGATCCCTCTGAACGATATAACAACGCTAAATTAAAAAAAAAATTGTTTAACTCTTGCCCTATTTTTCAATGCAAGAATTGTTTCCCCAATACCTACTGCTTACTTATCATGAACCTTAAAAAACAGAGGGTATTACATTCAAATTCGTTTTAAATTTGTGAGGCACTGCAAAATTGTGAGATTTTATACCTATAGCCTAACCGAACACTTAATAACAAAAACAAAGGACATCATCATCAGTAAAGACTTCTAAAAGATGTGTCACTATCTACTATCTTTGTATAGGTACATTTTCAGTCAATTCGCGCGCCAATTGCAACTTGAAAGTTGCAATTTTAGACGGCGCGGCGTAAACCATTTTCAATGACTGATTTTTTTGGAGTGCCGAAACTATGTATGGAAAAAACTGGTCTTCTTGTTCCATATTATATACTTAGGTATACGTATATAATTTGTTAGTATTTTAATCCAACATGTTAGTACTTAATAGCAAGCCACGACATAAGTAAAAAAGAAACTGTAAGCACAGCACAAATTACAAATGAAGACAAAAATTTAAATAATCTCTCCTCGTTCGCGCAAATTTGTGGACAAATCTCAACGGCTTGACGGTGACATTCACCTGATTCACCTCGCCTCAACGCTCATTGGCTGAATGTACCGAATCGAGTGACGTTTAAGAGGCGTCATTTGCGAACCGATATTTGTCGGTTGCATTTCCGAGCGTCGGTAACAACGGCATACAGAATAGCGTCGTCTTGATCCCGTCGGCCGCGCAACAGATGCCTGTCGGTAACATACCGATACCGACGACTATCGATGTCGTGTACAGAATAGCGCTCCCAGGTTCATGCTTTCAAAAAAACCTTCTAATCCACATCATTCCACTGCTTTGTCAACAGTACTTGATAACAGTTGTGCTGCTGGCCTAACTTTTTGTCGCTCAGTACCCTTGACATTTAAATGATATTCACTGATTTTATGAGCAATTTTTAAATCTCCAGTAGATGAGCAAATGATTTTTTCATCACATCCTCTATCAATAAATGTTCCTTCTACATAAAACCCTTTATCGATGAAATGATTTTGAACAAGTTTTAATAAATGAGGCGCATCTGCGTACACAAATATTTTCTGAGTTTAAATACAGGATGGGAAAAGCAGCAATCCTTATTGATGCCTACATTCAATTTAGACCATAGAGAAACATTTCCTGAACTCATTTCACTTGTTATACACACTACTGTATAACCAGCATGATGCATTTGGAGTTATTATATCTATTAAAATGGTGGTCACAGGTGTATCAAAGTTGTAAAATACTGGCTGTTTCCATCGTGCACATAAACCTCTCACTATAACAACTTGACACGCTTTGTGAGTTCCAAGCACTTTTTCCCTATTCTAGTCAATACATAACTTTTTGAAATGTATTCTCATCAAATGAGGTTGAACATAAAAGCTCGTTTTTATTCAAAGCTCTAGATTTCTTTTTCATAAGTTTCAAAACATCAATATTCCAATTCTCAATGTACTTAGAGCTGGCAAAGGATAACCATTTTTTCTCAAATTATAGGCTTTAGTCCAAATACAGAGTTTTATCCACAATATCGAAAAATAATTTTTCTACGAGCGTGTGAAAGTAAGACTTGTCACACTCGTTTTAGTGTGAAAAATTCCAATTTAAAGCACTAGTGGGGAAAGTGGTATACTTTTCGTACTAGTGTAAAAAATTGCTTTTCTTGAGGAAATTGGTATAATCATTTAATAAAATGCAAATTATTAAATTAAAATATATTCAAAACCTTACAAACAATTTAAATTTGGCAATAAAATGTATGATTGAAATATGTTAACTACGCAATTTTTACAGTTTTCTAAACTTATCCCCGGTGGAAATGGAACTGTTGAACAAAATATTATCAGTTGCAGCTTCTTTGACTGGCTGTGTACTGGCAACCTCTCTTTCTCCTAATATCTTAAACGCTGTTTTTCGCTTATTTTCCAACGGGTTCTCCACATGTCCCTAGGCCACAGTGCCAGACTTCCAACCGCGCGCCGTGACGTTTGAGTGTCAAAATGTCTGCTCTCGAATCCGCGACGCAGATGATCTTCTGAAGCAATGTCCTGTGTAACTAGATGGTTCAGGCGATCCGAGGAAACTAGCTATATTTTTCGGATAGCTTCAAAAGTGTTCCCGACGCGACGGGTAATTTAATGGGAACACTTTTTCTGTACTGAAAAAAATCAATTGTTGCCCGCGGGACGTAGCCGGTCATATTTTCGAATTATTTCCAATAAATTGATCCCTTTGATGCAACTACAGTTAACGACAAATTCTCGGGTATGTTTTCTTTTAGTATAGGGTATAGTAATCAAGTAAATGTCACCTTTGTCTGCAAATACTTTTGTTTTTTTGGCCTTATACCCCTCTGATTGCCTCTTCAAAAACGAAACTAAATTATTGTATACCTGCGTCTATCGATATTTTTCTCTTTGGACACAATAGTCCTCAACATTGAATATTGGCTCCAAAGTGACGATGACTTGTTCCTTCGACTTCTGCTGGAAGTACGCCAATAAAACATTCTCAGTTGAATGCCTCACTTTTTCTCATCGCACAACTTTTCAAAACGTTTATATGCATTTTCATACTGGACTCTTGACCGCGTAGGTAAAAGTAAATATCTTGGTAATCTGGCAGATTCTTCTACATCCGACGAAATAGTTTCAGTATTCTCGATGTCCATAGCTCATTATTAACTTTATAGCAACAAATATCTCGATATTTGCATCACAATTTGTACGAATTATAGCTTGTCAAGTTGACTGACACAAACAAAAATATTAAATAAATAGCATCCTATCACCATAACAATCCATCAGGTACTTGATATTTTATAAATTCATAAAAATTTAAAATTAACTAATTTTCACAGGCATGTAGAAAATTAATAAACATCGGAAATTGGCTAATTTTCACACGCACGTAGAACAAATATTGTATGACATGTGTGTATTGTATGAATTGCGGAACTAGCTTCGCTCGTTTTCATACCCGTGCCTTAAACACGCACTTTTCACACTTGTATAATAAATAGCTATTTTTTCACTCGACGCGCATTTCGCTAACCATGTTAGCATCATCAAGAGATGATTAAAACTGTTGTAGGTTTAATCATCTCCTGATGATGCTAACATAGTTGGCGAAACGCGCGTCGAGTGCAAAAATTATTTTTCGGTATTGTGGATAAAACTCTGTTTTAGTGCATTCTGCCGAAGATTCCAAACCCCAATATAACATAGCCTTTAGGACTTACACTTCGCAAAGAAATTGCTGATGTAATATCTTTTGTATCCCAAGATGAAAGCTTTTTATTTGGATTAAGCATCCGTTTAATCTGACCTTCAGTAAAATGATTTGAATTTAGTGTCTTATTTTCATTAACCAGTTCCACAGTTTTTGATTTTAACTCTTCCATTTCCCTTTCCATTGAAATCAATTTGATATTCATATTTTGTAACTCGTTCGTAAGTTCATTACTAAAAATAATGAAAAAATATTTTTTAATTAAAGCTTTTATAAACTGCACTAAAAAGATGAAAATAAATTGTTTGCTTTTTGATATCAGAATAAAAGGGACGGGCGCCTATTCGATCAAGATCTAGATGTTTATTAACAGGCTCCATCGCTTTTATTATGGTATCAGAAAGGTAAACATTTATTTTCAATTTTCTAGTACTTTTATAAAAGCTTGTTGTTCAAAATATGTTTCAAGTCAATTTTCTTTACACAATTTTAGGTTATTTCTTAACTTGAATAGAAAATTTTAAGTACGGCTTTAGTCTAGCTCAATGGCACCATAATATTGCATTGCTATCGAACTTACATACGTATGTAAAATTTCAGCTGAATTAACACCGGGAAATAGGTAAAATATAAAATTTTAGCTCCCTAAGTACGACCCAGGACCAGCTCAATAACACCATAATATTGTATTTTCACGGAGCTATAGAGCATGCCAAATTTGTAGTTGATCGCGTATATGTAGAATTTCGTCAAAAGCGATTTACTAGATTTGTCCCAAACATACACACTAATACATTACAAAATCCACCATTTTGGAACCGCCCTTTTTATTTTTGGTGCAGAAAAACGTAAGATTGTATTGTCACCGGACTCCAATATACATACCAAATTTAAAATAAATAAATCGGACATTTAGAAATGGTTCAAAATTGACCTAACAAGATTTGACAACGTACATACATACATTGCTAGTTAAACAAAAACGTGTAAAAAATCATTGCTACATTTTTAAATTTTACGTATTAATATTTTGGTAATCATCATGTACCGGGTGTTTCACTATAAATGGACCCCCCCCCCCTTTCACTTTCTCAACTGACATTTTAGAAAAAAACGTTCTATACAAAAAAAGGGGATGAAGTGAAGTTTTTTATGGCATAGCACTGTTGCATACAGGGTGTCTCATAAATGCGAGATTAAACAAAGATATATTTTTTTAAATGGAACACCCTATATATAATTACATATTTGGATTTTGCGGAGAATTCTAGACACATTTCATAAATAATGTTCTATACCTATCTGTCACTGTTGTTGAAAATCGACCATTTACCAAGTTTGACAGCCTGGAAAATCTAAATGGCTAAATAGAGCAAAATGGTTTGCTCTTTCCTATCTTGGTTTTTGATGAGCTATCGTTTGACACTAATTTTAGATTTAACCAGAGGTTAAATTTAACCGGAATTTCTTAATCTCTGGTTTATTATTGCATAATATTTAGTGATGGGCTTATTCGAATGAAAAATAACCTGTTATCCGGTTATTAAAATAACCTGTATTATTCGGTTTTCATCCACAAGTATTCGAATGAAAAATAACCTGTACCTGAGACGTACGAATTCAAATACGAACACGAAGGAACAACCTTCTGTCGCGTCGATCCGTCGAATGATCAACGAGCAAAAAGCGGTTTAATTTAGTTATGAGTTCTGAAGCAAGTTTGGATGTTTTAGCTCGAATAAAAGATGAGTTTTAAAATTTCCAATGTACCGGTAACTTGGGGGGTTGAAAACTAGCGAATATTAAGTTAAGATTACATAATGTACTTTTATTGTGTACCTAACATAAAAAAAATCCAATTTTGGGCACTTAAAAGTGCAAATACACTAAATACAGCAATTTGTTGACATCTTCAAAGAATCAAAATAAAAGGCGGTCGCTTTTGATGCGGCCGGCAAGCAGTCCCACATATTTCTTATTTATTTCATACACTTCTTCGTAATGATTACGGCCTGCTTTCCAATACATAACACCAATTATCACCTAATGCTTGTTTAGGTTTTAGGTTATATATTGGAATTTAGAATGTAGGGGCATACATAAATCGTAATATAACTATAACAATACAATATGTACTATTAATTATTAATATTATTATAGTACTATCATGGGTGTAGACAGGGGGGGCTCCTCTGGGAGTTTAACTCTCTCTCTCTCTCTCTCTCTC
>MU183827.1:114075-173007 GCA_016904865.1 Pissodes strobi
TGTTGATTCAACTTTCGGTTAGTTTCACTTAGTCTCAAATTATTTTAATCAT
This sequence comes from Pissodes strobi, assembly GCA_016904865.1. Classification (NCBI taxonomy): domain Eukaryota; kingdom Metazoa; phylum Arthropoda; class Insecta; order Coleoptera; family Curculionidae; genus Pissodes; species Pissodes strobi. The sequence goes on from MU183827.1 coordinate 114,128, forward strand.
TTGAACCGGTTCCGAGACGTTATAATCAATTTTAATAAATTTGGTTAATTTGGGTTAGTCGTCCAATCAACTTTTGGTTAGTTTCACTTAGTCTCAACTTATTTTCATCATTTGAACCAGTTCCGATACGTTACAATCAATTTTAATAGATTTGGTTAGTTTGGGTCAGTCGTCCAATCAACTTTTGGTTAGTTTCACTTAGTCTCAGGTTATTTTAGTCATTTGAACCGGGTTCGATACGTTATAATCAATTTTAATAGATTTGGTTATTTTGGGTTAGTCGTCGATTCAACTTTCGGTTAATTTCACTTAGTCTCAACTTATTTTAATCATTTGAACCGGTTCCAATACGTTATAATCAATTTTAATGGATATGGTTAGTTTGGGTTAGTCGTCCAATCAACTTGTGGTTAGTTCCACTTAGTCTCAGGTTATTTAAGTCATTTGAACCAGTTCCGATACGTTATAATCAATTTTAATGAATTTGGTAAGTTTGGGTTAGTCATCGATTTAACCTTCGGTTAGTTTCACTTAGTCTCAACTTACTTTAATCATTTGGACCGGTTCCGATACGTTATAATCAATTTTAATAGTTTTGGTTAGTTTGGGTTAGTCGTCCAATTAACTTTCGGTTAGCTTCACTTAGTTTCAATATATTTTAGTCCGATACGTTATAATTAAATTTAATAGATTTGGTTAGTTTGGGTTAGTTGTTGATTCAACTTTCGGGTAGTTTCACTTAGTCTCAAATTATTTTAATCATTTGAACCGGTTCCGAGGCGTTATAATCAATTTTAATAAATTTGGTTAATTTGGGTTAGTCGTCCAATCAACTTGTGGTTAGTTTCACTTAGTCTCAACTTATTTTAGTCATTTGAAACGGTTCCGATACGTTATAATAAATTTTAATAGATTTGGTTAGTTTGGGTTAGTAGTCCATTCCACTTTCGGTTAGTTTTACTTATTCTCAACTTATTTTAGTCATTTGAAGCGGTTCCGATACGTTATAATCAATTTTAATAGATTTGGTTAGTTTGGGTTAGTCGTCCAATCAACTTTCGGCTAGTTTCACTTAGTCTCAACTTATTTTAGTCATTTGAACCGGTTCTGATACGTTATAGTCAATATTAATAGATTTGGTTAATTTAGGTTAGTTGTCGAATCAACTTTGGGTTAGTTTCACAGGTCCAAAATATATTTAATATTTACAAACCATTCCATTATCGTTATATATGTACTTATATCGAAGAAATAGCAAGCAAAATCATATTCTTTCTAAAAAAAAAATCTGACACCTAGACGATTTTTCCGGTCTTGTCGCCTCTAATTTTATTACTATTTATATCTATTCCCTGATCCGGCTATATATTTTACCTATTTATCTTTGTATTTTACATTGCTTCGTATATATTTCCGCCGAAGTCCAAATAAAATATTACAATACAAATAAAATTAAGGATTTTCACAAATCCTACTCTGTTCTGAACACTCTGCCTACACACGAACGACTGATTAAACTAAAACGCTCCACATGCTGCCAACAATCTACGGATTTTCGGCGGCTGGCAGAAAATATTTGGGGGGAGTAAAGCTACTACTGTTTGCCAAATGAAAGAACCTGGACGGAAAGAATGCGGGCAAAAAATGTCCTCGCATATTTAGATGCTGCCACATTTTTTTCCCAATAATCCTAATTTATTTTCTGTCTAGTTTCCTATAGTGAATTTACATATTTAAATTTCCTACTTGAATACTTAATTTTGTTATTTTCCTTAATACTACTGTCTTCTATTATTTACTATTTTATTTACACAGGGAAATACGGAATACGGAATAAGTATACTATCATATTTATAATGTTTATATTTTATTCGCCTTCAAGCTCTTTAAAATACGTGACAATAGGCAACAGTGCGACGTTTACTTGATTTTTAGCGGGGAGGCAGTTTAGTGATTGGTCGCAGGATATATTAAATACACAATTTTTTTTACATATTTTAAAATTTCGGCAGCGACTTGCTTTAGCCATTGGCGTGGAAATTGCCGATGCCGAACTGTGTGGTTATTTATATTATTTGATTTGTAGGGTCTGGTGATATATAGGTTTTGTCGATTTTGCAAATTCTCTTTTTTCACTAGAAAGGGGGTGTCCTATATAGTAGTTTAAGCCAAAAAAGTCGGAAGATCCGCTACATTTGAACCGAAAAAATGCCCTGAAGTTCGAGTTTTGACACAAATTTTCAGCACCACTTCACAAAAGCACTAGAAATATAGACAAAACACATCTGAAAATCAATTGTCGGGTGAAAATATTAACTAGGATACATTTACGTCGAACGAGAGACCTCCGTTTTGTTAATCCAGGTTCCAGGTTTCCAGGTTTTGATTATGGCGTTGCTCCTAGCCAATTACCAGCTCCATTACGTGATGACCACGTAGTGTCTGGCTCTAAACCATCACGTGACCATCGAGCTTTACACAAATATAAGCTACTGAATTGCACAGACAGAAATGGTCCCACAGGGACATCCGGTCCCTCCCGGTCTGGGTACCGGCGTGAATGGGTATTTCTTCTGGCTATAAACTATGAAAGGCACAGAATTGCTTCTGGCTAAGCTATGAAAGGCACAGACTACGCTGGCTATGACATCCGGTTCTTCCTCGGGGAGAAAAACGGTCACTAAACGTTTGACACGTGTCGCCCAATGGCCTGTGCCAATGGCGCTCAAAGAGCCGTCACCGAACGCGTCTGCACTCTGTCACAATAGCCAAAACAAAGATTTTTAAGAAGGCACACTGTTGCCAGACGTTTACTGTAGTTTCGTTAGCAAAATTCATTAGAAAAATGGTGCGCTATAAGCGCAGCTTATTCACTACCAGCTATACTCGACGCGCCGAACAGATTCACCAAACACGGAAAACACGGATACAATAATTCTTCTTATTTTATGATTCCATTGATTCTAAACATAGGAACTTTGATTAACACACTATATTTTTACTTTTTGTATTATGGATGAGAAAAATCTAAATGAAAAACAAAACATTGGGTCGATTCAATCATAAAATAAGACGAATTGTTTCCGCGATTGGTGAATCTGTTCGGCGCGTCGAGTTTAGTCATCTTGCGGCGGCATCCTTTGATTTGGGAAAGTCAATAAACAAGTTTTGCAAATTTTAGAAGAGGGTCATGACTTAATATTGTTTTAAACGCCTGGGCATCTGAATAATACTTTTGACAGGTCGTTTAATTTAAAATATGCTTTTTCTACTACCATGCGTAAAGTACTCACTTTACGCACTCCCTAAGATTCGTAAAATAGGCGTTTTTAATGTACAGCGCGTAAAATAAGTTATTTTACGCACTAGTGCGTAAAGTAAATCTGACATATTTTTTGACAATAAGGGCAATGCGTAAAATAATATATTTTACGCACTAATGTGTAAAATAATGTATTTTACGCACTAGTGCGTACAGTAATTTAATAATATTTTTGTTTTTTCATATATTTTTCGGTAGTAGAAAAAATTTTGTATGCTACTCATGTGTAAAGAACCCTTTTTTTATTCAATTTCAATTAAAATTTTTTATCAATATTCCCATTCATAAAAAAAGGTTCACTTTACACACTTGTTGCATAAATAACTATTTTATCGTCTAAAATCCGTTTAAAAACAATTGTATAAAAATCCGAAATTTCCGAACCTCTCAGGGCGATAGCCGAGGCTTCGGACGAATTTGTCATGTATTTTGAAACGAAAATTCATTTTAAATTCAACTGTGGAACTGAACCGCTCAGGGTGCAGTGCCCGACACTCCAACTTTCCGATTTCGATAGAGTTGACTAGCTGGTAGTGAATAAGCTGTGCTATAAGTGTCTGTACTCTTTTTTTTATTTAGGTGAATGATTTTTTTATTGCAGTAGCACATCCTATATTGCTCGACGAGCGGTGTGTGTGCGAAGATGTTGATTGACACGGTTCTTGAATAGTTAGCTTGGGGAACAGATGTCCTGGGAGCATATTCGCGTGTAACGGGCAAGATGTCCATACGGCAATGCCGATCGTTTCTTCATATGTGACGTGCACGATAGCATTTAGTCAGATGTCGTGACTGTTACATAGAATCAACAAATAAGTCTTCAATTATTTTAACGCTTCATGCATGGCCCTCTCGCTCGATACGGGGGCTCAACAAACAGAAACTAACCAAGTGCCAACCAAAACTAACCCAAAATAAAAAAAAACAAAAATTTGGGTTAGTTTTGGTTAGCACCTGGTTAGTTTCTATTTGTTGAGCCCCCGTATAGGGAGCGAAGCGAGCGGAGGGCCATGCATGAAGTGTTTAAATAATTGAAGACTTATTTGTTGAATCTATGTAACAATCACGACATCCGACTAAATGCTATCGTGCACGTCACATATGAAGAAACTTTCGGCATAGTCGAATGGACATCTTGCTTGTTACATCCGAATATGCGTCCTGGGAGTGAGTTCCACAGTGATGCAGTGCGCCAGACAAAGGGGTTCTTGTAAAGCGATGTTCTAGGTGTTTTCAGTTGTACGACGAACCGGTGCGCTCTTGCCGTCTATCGTGACTGTCTGACAGGCGTTGTCAGGGGCGGGATAAGGCTGGCCAAATCCTGGGAACATCTGCCGTAAAAGTATCTGTAAAACAGAGATTTCTCAGTCACATGTTTGCGGTGTTTCAGACTATCCAGATTCCGGGTCAACTCCGGGTCACCGACGAGACGCACAACTCTCTTCTGAACGGAATTCAGTAGCTTTAGGGTGTGCTCTGGCGTGGCACCCCAGATGTGTGAGCAATATTCTAAACACGGTCTTATTTGCGCTTTGTAAAGCAAGAGCAACTGCTGCGGTGTATACATTTTTTGTTGCGAAATAGCGTACCAAGCTTCTGGGAGGCTGATTTTGCGACGTTAGCAACGTGGTCATATCAGGACATATTGCTGTTGACCGAGACCCCCAGTAGTCCGATTGAATGAAGATGAAGGGATGGTCGACCCTGCCATAATGATCATTGCCCGCCGTATGGTGAAACGTGGCTGCTTGGATGATTGTTCAGTGTGCATTTGCATCCATTCATCAGAATAAAAGAGACACTCATTCGATTACACTATTCCTTTGTATGTATATTTTCGTCAAATATTTCACTTCATAGATGGCCCTCCGCTCGCTCCGGAGGCGTAACCAAACAAACCTAACCCAAACTAACCCAAGACATTCCCAAATGAGGAAAAACAAACTAAAAAATATTTGCATTTTCGACTGACAAATCTCATTTTTTTTTATTTCCGGCATGCCTTGGGTTAGTTTTGTTTGGTTGCGCCCCCGAAGCGAGCGGAGGGTCATGCCTGAAGTGGAATATTAAATATACTTAAATAGTAAACAACACTGTTATTCCCCATAAGAAAATGTGCAACTTTTGGAAATACTGTTCCAGGCCCCCGGTGTCGGTTACTAAAATTTTATTATTTTCACGTTACAATTTCAATATTTTCACGTTACACCTGGGAAAGTCGTAGAGGAAGTTTGCCCTTCTAGGGCAATTTAGGCTCAAAACGCGGATATTTTTTCGGCTCAAATGTGGCGAATCCTCCGATTTTTTTGGCTTAAGCTACTCTATAGGACACCCCTTTTCTAGCGAAAAAAAAAGAAAATTTGCAAAATCGACACAACCTATATATCATCAGACCCTTAATGTGATGATATCTTTGAAGATTTTTAACTTTTCTTATATTTTTCTTGCATTTGGTGATTATTATACGCGGTTAACTAATTTTTATATATTTCGGATAACTCTCTTAACTGAACTCTCTAAATAAAATTTTTTATTACAAAACAATTCCGAACCTTCTATAAAGAGCGTTTTGGAACATACTTGCTTCAATATTGCCTAACTTTTAATACAAAAATTGAATACTAGATAATTTATATGAATTAGCTACGATAAACCGTTTTTTCCAAATTAAGCGACGTCATCAATGACGTAAATATAAAACCTTCGGGAAACGAACTCTACTTATTACTACAACATATTTATGTAATACATACAACAAATAATATCATAGAATACTATCCTTATTATAAAAATGAGACATTATTATATGACATATGAGACTGTAATATAAAAAAACTGTAATTAATTTTAACGTCTTAAACTAATCAATATTATCAATAATAATATGGTAAGAATAACCTCGTGCGCCTATGGGAAGGCAAGATTTTTTACGTGCTAGTCCTCTACCCCCTTCAGTCGTTGTTAAGGTTCACTCGCTTGGCGCACTATAGTTTATGTATACTTTGGTGTAATGGTAACGCTGGTGTTTTGGCAAACATGCAACTCATCCAGTCCCGCACTAGTGCGGAAAAATGAATTTTATACACTAAAATCAGTGTAGAAAAAATATGTTTAGCGTGAAAGCTAAGAAAGTGAAGAAAATTCAGCGTCCTGGAAAAAGCTAGGAACGTTACCAAATATTCTTGAAATCGTATAGAAACTGGTGCATGAGCAAGAAAGTAAGAAACGTCACTAGTATTTTTCATTAATACCAGTCGATATGAGAAACCATCAATACTGTGATCAAGGTACCGGGTGGCCAGCTAAGAATGGCACTCGGTTATATATCGATAAGTAATCGTCGTAAAGACTTACGGTAAAAAAAAAATACAGGTGAAACGGCTAAGAGGTGGTGTAATAGCCATCTTAAATTTTAAAACCCATTTTTTGGAAAATTTTCTTAAATTAAAGATAGAATACATTGCTAATTTATCCCGGCCCTAAAATGGTAATGCATTCTATTATCTCTAATTTAAGAAAATTTTGCAAAAAACGGGTTTTTAAATTTAAGATGGCTATTACTTCCCCTGGAGGTAATTTTGGAAACTTAAAAATAGTTTCCAACATTTTCCCTTGGCTGCTTTACTAATGTTTTTTTTTACCGTAAGTCTTTATTTCCTGTTTTCTAGGGCCTAAGCCTCGGCCTAAGCCAATCAAACTCTTTTGATCACTTTTTACCTATAAAACAGTAAAGGAACTTTCCTTGGAATAAGGTAGCAACTCTAATATATATAGATCTCCCCTTTTACTTCAGACAGGTCTCGAACGTTCTCCTCATAGAAGTAGTTTATAGAAATACATGGTTTTAAGACAGTATCAATGAGTAAGTATCTCTGATATTTTAAATTACAAATTATATTAATTTAGATACTACATACTATTTAATCTTTTAGTTTAAATATAGGTAAATAAAAAGTTATTTTATCTCCAAAAGCTGTTCAAAAACGTGTGCTTCTTTTTTGGAAATAAAATATGGCGTGTGTGAGATCTTTGTCCCGTTTAAGGCTGAAGGTAAGGATGGGATCTTACCTGCGCTATTGTAAGGGGACGGGGGACTCCTTAGCACGCCGCTGATTAACCTTTTTAGAGCCTCCAGCACACACAGGTATGTCTCGGAGCCTTGGAGGCACAGCAGAGAGCACAGAGAGAGAGTTCATTCCCAAAGCGGGAAGAAACGGCTACACCGATACAAAATCGTACTGGCCCATTTGTCTTACCAGCTTCTTGATGAAGACACTGGATAGGCTGGTGGACCGATATCTCAGGAGTGGGTAGCTCTAAGAGCCGCTCTCGGATGGGCAGGTCACCACCAAACGGGGGTGGGTCCTCTTATAACGAGCTGAATCCGCTCCAGAGATGAGGAGTTTAGTCATAGACTCCTCAAGGAAGGGTTTTTTCCCCCTTTCTGTGGTAGCTGATGGTGGATGAGATCCTACACATCTTGAGTGTAGAGCATGGGATCTACGTACAGGTCTATGCAGACGACGCGACGTTTTGATTATGGTAAAAGTTGCTGAAGTGGGGTTGCAGAGGCTTCTGAGAGAAGCACTGACATGTTTCTCGCAGTGGTGTACGGATAATGAACTTAGGGCGAATCCCAACAAGGCAGAGTTGGCTATTTTTAGCAGGAAAAGGAAGCTGGAGGGCTCTTCCAACATCACATTGGAAGGGACCTCTATTGTGGCTAAGAAATGTGTCAACTATCTGGGTGTCTGGTGAGACTCCAAACTGAACTTTCAGGACCACATTTTGGCTCAAGACCGCGGCGCGGCGCGATGGCGGTGCTCAGTGTTCTGTGAGCTTGCCGCCGGTCGTTGGAGGGGGGGGGGGGTCTAGGGTCTTGGGCCGAGAACTAGGTTGTGGATCTATAGGACGATGATTGCGAGCGGTCGCTAGGTGGCCAGGAGCCACGAAAACAGCACCAAGACTAGTGCTGGACAAATTGCAGCGACTTACATGCCTCTGCACAACTAGGCCAACTAGCTAATATTAAAATTAGCAGTGACGTCATGAAGAGTGGTCTATACTTTTTTGCCATAAGAAAAGCATTAATAGGAGCCAAGAGGAGGCCAGTAAAAGTTTGAATTATTTTATAGCGCCTACTTCCGTATTTAACGTTGATTGTCACGCTGGGCGACTGGAATGTGAATTCTCATCTCGACGTCGTGTATCCGGTGCTGCCTGATTAGGCGCTTTATCACAATTTGAACTACTTCTCACTCTAGTTTGCCAAAAATTATTTTTCAAATAAACTTAAAATATTCGTCTTGGATTCCAAGATTACAATAATTAACAATATATTAGACACTTAATATAAAAGTTTGCTTTGGTATATTATAGTATAGTTATATTAAATATCGATAAATATTTAAAATACGATAAGTAAATATTTAAAAACCGGAAACTCAAGCAATAACGGAATCAAAACCTTTAAGAAAATAAACGTTGCTAACGTATAACCTAATTATTTTGTATAAATATTTAGTTCCATTTAAAAACATAATTTCAAATGTCATTCAACAAATGCTGTAAAAATTAAAGTCCAACTAAATATACGTTAAATAGTTTAGATCCCAGATTATGTATGAAACTAACTCTACCAACCCAAACGAACCAAATCCTGATGGTCAGAACGAGGCGATTCTACAAATTCGTAACAATATTTATTTTTTGCCATTGCGCAACCACCAACACAAACGATTTAATATTTGTTCCAGGATGACGAGACGGTTCTTCAAAAACTGGCAGCGCTGCCTACTGTCAGTTGGCGTACTTTCGATCGACCGGTTTCTAACTTTCATAATTACACTTCGATTTCCATTGATTTTTTGTTTATTTCTCTGTAATATCGATACATTATTGTGTTTAAATTTATGTGAACAATGCCGTCTAGATGTTGTGCCTCAGGCTGTCGTGGAAACTACTCCAACGGACCTAAAGTTCATGTTTTTAGCAAAAAGTGATGCGTTGCGAAAGAAATGGCTTCAAGCTATTCCCCGTGACAATTTAGTGCCCAATAAAAACATTAAAGTGTGTGAGTTACATTTTTCTGCAGGTAATATAATTTGGATTAATTCACAACAGGATCCAAAGTCAGGTAAAATCATTACAGTACATGTAAAATACCCTCGATTGAAGGAAAATGCCATACCATCTATTTTCCAAATTGCCCCAATTGCTTTTCAAAAAATGTGTACGTTCGTAAAAGCAAAGACGAAAAAAATAAGGAACTTGAGGAATTACAATTGTTGCAAACAACAAAGTAAAGAGGAGTTTAATATCCATAGAGAGGCTACATGTTTTTAAAATTTTGAGGCGTTTTTAAAACTACTTTCAAATTTTATTGTTAAGGAAGGGTGATTTCCAGTAAGAGCTTTAGATAAAATAACTTTATTTAAGCTTGAGTATACTCATGGTCCTATAATAACCTGGGCGATTGTAATTAATAATAATTTAAAATTTGAAACATTTTTATATGGCCAGTCGATTTCTGTTTCAATAATAAATTTAAAATCCCCATTTATAACCGGCGGTTTGGATGAACTAGAATGTTTAATTGATGTAACTGATAATATGATATCAATTCTTTTTAACAATGACCTCCCCATTACTAGTGAAACTTCCAAGAGCGAGAGCGAGATGAATTCACATCAACCTGATTCAGACCAAGACGAGAACAAAAAAATTTTTAAAATTCGTAACGGATATTCTTTTAAACCTAAAAGGCTCCGATGAATTTACACAAATCTAATCTAAATCTAAAATTTATTTAAGAACAGCTAACTTTGTTGAGTACCTCAAAAGAGAGATATCGGTATTCACCGAGCACTATTGTTTTATGTTCAATTTTGTTTACTATAAGCCCTCATTCCTATAAATATGGGCTTAATCATGCTCCTATTATTTTACCTCATCCTAAAGTAAAATCTATTTGTAATAGATTTTTGACAAATCCCCATATTGATGAAAGGCATTTTTTTTAACCTATGCTCGTAATATTTTTCAATATTTTAGTGATAAAGATAAAAATGTTATACTACTTTTTGATGAAATTCATATTGACCCCTATTTGGATTATAAGGCAGGAAACACTGTAGGAACATCAATAAATAACAGCAATACTTTAGCATCATCTGCAGTTGCATTTATGATAACAAGTCCTTGCTTAAGCCTTAAAAAAGTAATTCATATATGTCTTGTAGCTAAACTTGACTCAGAAATCTTATATACTTTTATAAAGACCATATTAGAAAATTTGGAAAAAATTTGCTACATAGTATTTTGTACAGTTAGTGACAATAATGCAATAAATAGCAAGACAATGAGTAATTTTTCACCACGGAATGAACTCAGTATGGTTTTCCCCCATCCTATTCCCCGAGAAAGACCATTATTTTACCTTTTTGACACTGTTCGTCTACTAAAATGTATTTTTAACAACTGGCTAAATTCTAAACCTGAGCGAGAATTTTCTATCCCGATTTTGAGACAGGCCAAAAAAAATGTGCTTCGTTTTCAGTGGTCAAAAAACTTCATGAACTAGAACTACACAAAATATTAAAACATGGGTATTCCCTTAGTTTAAACGCTCTTATTCCATCATCCTTAGAAAGGCAAAATATTAAATTAGCTCTCAAAATATTTAATCCTTTTATTATAGAGGCTTTGAAAGGTTTTGTTAATAATTTGTCACATTCACAAGACACAGCAGAGTTTATTAATATTATATGGACCTGGTGGAATATAGTTAATGTTAAAACCCCTCTTAAGGGAAAACATTTACTAGATAAATTTCAAGAACCCTTCACCAGAGAAATACTATCGGCCTCCAACGATGATCCGAAATTTAATTTTCTGCTAAAAATGCAAAATTGGCTAGATTCTTGGCATTCACCTAATTTTCCAAATAGACTGACTCGACAAACCCACACTGCATTAAGCCATACCATTCATGGGCTACTGGAAGTGACTGAATACTGTTTAACTGAGCTTAATATGACGTATGTCTTACTGGGCAAATTTGAAACGGACCCATTGGGCGGTTTGGAAAATATAGGCAATTAGCTGGTGGCCATTATCATATCTCTCTTCGCCAGCTATATGAGTCAGAAAAAAGGCTAAGAATTCAATTTTTATTATCATTAAAATTTAAGCATTATGGAGATATTAATGTAAATAAATTTTTTGAACTTCCTGAATATAAACAACTGTCGTTAGATAACTCATTAAATTCTGACTATGTTATCAATTTATTGCCCAAAATTACAATTACCCAGTCTGATACAGAACCTATAACATCTGAAATCCCCGTAATCACTTATACGTGGATATTGCTGTCATATTGTTTTAAAAAAATTAAGTTGTGAATTTTGCAAAGAAAATTTAACTTTAAATGAACCTTGTGTTGTAGAAGATTCTTACAATTTAATTAATTCCTTAAGTCGTGGGGCTCTTTTATATCCTCGTGAACATGCAGTGGATGTAATTTTAACAACCTATATTATATTTAAAAAACCTGATTAATGAGTTCGAAGACACAATTTTAGATATTTACAATAAAAAGTATTTTCTTTGTGAGCTGTTGTCGGCTGTTGTTAAACTATCTAAATCAAAACAGCCTTTTGACTCCTTTTGAAAATTGTAAATATCACCTAAAAATTGATGTTTCAAAAATATTTCTTAGCCGCATTTCAAATACACTTCTTAATAATTATTGTTCTAAACAAAATCATAATCTTTTGGGTAAAAAGAAAAGAAGGGAACTGGATACTTTTAATAAATAAATATTAGACCCCAATAATATACCGAGTAATATACACAATCTAACACAAAAAACTAAAATCTGAAACCTGTATAAAGCTTTCATGTTTTATCATAAATATTTGAGTATTGCAAATTTTTGGATGGAGAAAACCGAGGCGAAACACTACCAAATTTGACATTACTATTACCTATTAGGACACCTTTATACCTATAGTGACATTTTACCACCTATCTAAGGTTCTTTGGATGGAGAAAACTGAGGAGAACTACTACCAAATTTGACATTACTATTACCTATTATTATGACACCTTTATACCTATAGTGACATTTTACCAGCTATCTCTTAAATGACTGGTGGTAGGCTAGTTTCAGCTTATCAAAATAGATTATATTTTGATAAACTGGATATTCAAAGGTTTTTGTTTTGAAATTTCGTTTTCCAAATGAGGCGCATCTAAGGGCTGAGTTCATGACTTGTACCCTTGTTTAAACCGGAAGCCCTTAAATATTTATGTATGCAGAAAAAGGTAAGTACTTAAACTGCAATTTAATTTTTGATTTAAAAAAAAACAGTAATACATATTATCATTCATAATAGTCGTGCTTAAAATAATATCAGCTTTTAGGAGGTCTTGCATTAGGTCAATTACGTTTCAAACTACATATAAAAATAGGTAAATTTACAAAAAACAAGTTTTTGTTATATTTTTTCGAGTTTTTTGTATCTAAAATGTGTACTTAACTGTGAAATTTTAAAAGAAATTGCAGATTTCAATATACGCCTGTAAATAAGTTAAGACCACTTTTGATGACGTCGCGCATAAGCCGTCTGGCCTTGTTATAGGTGGTATTGCTCTGTATCACCGGGGCTATGAGGACGGGGCGCGCACAAGAGCCCTGGAGGCGCTGTCTGAAGATGCGGGCTTTCCTAATGAAGATGGGCATCTTGGAGGTTCTCTAATGCGGAATGGGCGCACAACGGGCCTAATAGGTGGTATAAGTGCAAGGCTTGCTGGGGGTCCCCTTCTGATACTGATACTGATATGCCGTATGCCTCCTCGGGTATGTATATTATTAATATATTTACAGTATTTATTTCCTACGGATAAGTTAAACACTGGCTCTGAATCTGGCTAGATCTACATTTAGCTTTTTGGAGGGCAGAGAAAGAACAAAAATACCGAAGATCAAAAATATTTGTACAAAAATAACTACGAAAAGAACTCCAACGTTAAAATACAGAAAACCAACACTAAAGTTTTCTAGTTCGCGTAAACACCTTAAGGCGTGTCCTCACTGCGTCGGTCTTTGTCAGTCACTGCTAACCGAAAAAGCCGAACAGTCTAGCCGATTGGGGTCGCTCTGATATGAAAATGATAGCTATCCGAAATAGAGTGTTTGATAGCACTAACAGTTACTGCCAAAAAATATTTTTTTTTATAGAAACTAATCCAGTTGAACTTCGTTTGAGATAAATCATACATTAAATGAATTATTTTTAACAAGAGTTGACAATAGTTTCCACTACTCATTTCAGTTTACTAATCCGTAAAAAAATATTCAACCCATACCAAAGTAGGGATGTTAACAAAGAAGGATCTAAATAAAAAAAATCCTCTCCTATATCGACATCATCGACATGAAAATCTAATGCTACCTTAGGCAAGGAATATAGGTAATCACTTATTTGGAATTGGTTGCCTATATTATGGCGTTAGAAAGAACACGTTTTACACTAACGATTATAGACAGCCTGTAAAACACATTCCCGTCACAGATACCGCCTGACGTGCGTTGTTTAATGTTTACATTTGTAACGTTTGCGTTAGAATGTCTAATATTACACTTCACGCATAGCCCTCCGCTCGCTCGCTCGCTACAGGGGCGCAACGAACAAAAACTAACCAACACTAATCCTTGGCATGCCCAAAATTAAGAAAAAAGGTTTTTACAAATACAAAACCTCAAGAAAATGAAAATAGTTTCAACGCGAGCGAAACCGCAGGTAAAAGCTAAAAGAGTCCTATGTCCTTTACTATACTCTTGAAAATATTTGTGCAAAATTTCATGACGATCGGTTGAGTAGTTTATGCGTGAAAGCGTAAGAAATAAACAAACAAACACATTAGCATTTATAATATTAGTTAGGATTCTATAATAATATATAGATAATAATTACTGGCTGCTGCAATCGGAGTGCACAAATTCGACACGATAATCTAATGCCACCAGGGATAACATCAACCTGTGGACACAGCTTATTTACTACCAGTTAGTCATCTTGGGGCGGCATCCTTTGATTTGGGAAAGTCAATAACCAAATTTTGCAATTTTTAGAAGAGGGCTATGACTCAATATTGTTTTAAACGTCTGGGCATCTGAATAATACTTTTGACAGTTCGTTTAATTTAAAATATGCTTTTTTGATCATCTAAAATCCGGTTAAAAATTATTTTAAATTGCAAAATTGTGAACAAATCCGAAATTTCCGGACTTTTTTAGGACGATAGCCGTGTCATCGGACGATTTTGTCGTGGATTTTTAAGCGACAATTCATTTTAAATTCAACCGTCTATTAAAAATAAGCTGTGCTATGGATCCAAATACACTGCGAATATAATATAATGAAAATCTAGGACCGCCCTAGCGGCTAGCTTTTTAGAAGCGCCATTTGAGTCGTTGCAATCGGGGCCGTCCTGGATTAGCTTGCTCCTCAATGCGCACGGGTTATAATGTCACATCGGTATACACATTCCTTCCCCACAGTTCCGTCCCATTTGCCCAGATTTACCCTTACACCGCCGCGTAAGATGTTTACACATCAAAAAATTAAGACAAAATATGTTCCGATGCCAGCTGCATACTCCGAAAAAATCAATTTTCTAGAAGCGAAACCTGTTTCATAATAAATTAAAATACTATAAAAATCATGTTTTTTAAATTGCTTAATGGTCTTGAAGTTAACATAACTTCAATAAGGGAAAATAGTTCTAAGTATGTACTAAATAGAGGTAAACTATTTGATTTTGAAGCAATACACGTAAACAAATTCATATGTGCAGTTAACATGCATCCAAAATTGTCGATTAGGAGATGACAATGCCTTGGGAATATCTCGGCTATCAAAACTACGCTTCACTCATAAGCTCAAACTAAGACGTAAGGTACGAAGAAAGGAAAGAGAGAAGCAAAATTAAGGTGAGGAGGGTAAACCCTTCAAGTAAGTTTTGGAATTTTCAGTGGTTATGTGGAATGGCTTAAATCGTGACCAACGTGCCCTCAACTTCTGTCTAGTAATAAAATCCTTCTAACGAAGTATATTCGTTTCTGGTCAATATCCAAAACAAGTCTCCAACATATATATATCAAAAACAAAAGACAAGGTAACCCAGAAACTAAATCTGCAGTTGGAGCCAAAGAGATGGTCTGAAAATGTTCAGGCTCTATCTGTTTTCACTTAAGACACCGAAGCGAAAGAACAAAGCACCACCCAGGGTTCAACTTTTGACCTATGTTTTATATTCTAAAAAGATTGCCTAAGGTTCCGTAAATATACCGCCAATGGTACTAATCGAGCACTATGCAACATAAAACTTCGCACACTTACATATGTAATATGAGACCAAATAAGAAAATAAGACAGGAGGTTATAGCAATGGCCAAATCATAATTTGCGTTGTTGTCTCTATTTTGCTTAATGATAGGAAAACTATCACAACCTATCATCAGGATGGACACCAATGGTCCACCGTTGGTGCGAAGGTTATTATTGAGGAGTATGTGTCATCTTGAATGAAGTTTCTACTTTAGATATTATGACGGATCAACATTTTGAAGTTACACTAACAGAAATACTGATGTATTTTTTCTTAATACCCTATACAGAAAAAAATTGAGAACTTTTATCACACAATTGTAATGCTTTTTATAGACCCTTATATAAATAATCGTATTCTAAAATAATATGCAAAAATATGTCCTTCTGGTGTAAAATGATATTGCGATTTAATGATAATCTCCAAATATAAATATTGGCGTCCTTCTTACTGCACAACATTATTCAAATTTGCCACAAATATTTTTAGAAGAGCCATGTTTAGTTTTTCTACACCATTCTTAATTTTTCGTCTATTACCTATAATATAATAAACTATACTCTGTTCACTTTGTGTACACAATTATGTAACTTTACACAGTTTGAAACATGTCGCGTAAATCGTAAATTGTGTTTGGGTATGGCCTCGGGTATGGCACTGGTGAAATATTATATTTTTAGACGCGATAGTTCCTCACTATGTGGGTATAATGCCATCAAGATTTATGACGACAATATTATCAGTATATTTCTACTAAATTGTTTAAAATCAATTGATTGTGAAATACTGGGAATGTAATCGTAAAGGGCAGGTAGACAAAACTTTCTTGAATTTTTGATATTTACAAACTGACCATTACGTCTGGGGATCAGGGCAACATTAAATACGAGCGTTCGATACGGTTAGCTATTATTGTGTGTACCTATGTGTCGTGTGGTAGTCGTTGTGCAATGTATATACGGCTTTATGAGTTATGTAATATGATTGTTAGTATACTCAATTGTAAGGCTCCGGGGGCTCAACCAAGAAAAACTAATCAACTAGCTAAAAAATGCATAAAATAATGTTTCAAAAAAAATTGCACAGTTCTAAAGTAAATTTCGCTCCAATTGTGTCTGAATGTGTACCTGATATAATTTCTGCAATAAACGTGCATAAATAATAAAATAATCACACACGCACAATTGCACAAAATTAGCATTTGTTGCATTATTTAAAAATATGCACAAAAATGCATAAGAGCAAATATTAATTTTACACAATTGTTTAGAAATTCAAAATGATTAGTTATGCACATTGTTATGCACATTTATGACAGAAGTTGTGTCAAGTATGCATTCAAAGTCAATTTGAGCGAAAATGTCGTACAATTGTTCAAATTGTATGAATATATTTCTCTAAGTGTAAAAATGAGTAAAATTTAAGTATTTTGGGTATCGTTGATTATAATATTAGAATATTAGAAAATAATTACTGAGCATAATCTTTTTATTTTAAACCTCGAAAACTAAATTATGGATGAAATATTAGAGAAAAATATTATTCGGAAAAGCGACTAAGAAGATGGGATCCCTATTGTTTTGACTAGGGAAAATACACGCAAATGTAGACTGTACGTATTTTTCAGAAACATCAATAAAGTTACATTAAAAGATAATTTTCTATAATTTCCATTACCAATAAGTAAGAGTAAATTTTGTGCTATTTTGAACTTAAAAAGTGCTTTCTACGATAGGTACAGACCGGAGTGAGTTAAATATATATTTTTTTATTACTGAGGAAGACTAATTCTAATCTTTGAAAATATCATTTGGTTTATAAACAGACTTCCTGTGTTTATAAGGTACAATAAAAATCTGACGATTTTAACTATTACCTTTTGAGATATTAACTAAAGTATTTAAATTGCTTGTCTAAAGTGGGCTAATCGGCATCCATTAATATGTAAACTAGAGGTTGAAAAACAAATAAATGATATGCTAAAATAAGACATCATTAGGCCGAACATTCTTCCCTTATTCTTGCCGATGTGGATAGTACTAAAAAGGTAGGCGCGTCAGGAAAAAGGAAATGTAGAATCGTTTCAGATTTTTGCAAAATTACCCTAAAAATATAGATGATTTCTATCTCCTTCCCAATATAACAGACACATTGAATAAACTGACCAATAATTTTCCATGTTAGATGATTCCTCCGCAGCCTCCTCGATGTTCCAGGAGTTCGTCGCACGTATTAAGTGTCAAACGGCGCACAAGCTCCTTTCTTTCTCTTCTTTATTCTTTGGATCAATATAGCTTTAACAGAGAGGAAAAAAACTTAAAAGGAGAGGCGACAGTCTGTCAATTGATTTTGTATGCGCATATCCAAGTACAAAGGGTATAATTACCAAAATCAAAACACCATCAGCTGATTTTAGGTGATCAGATGTCATTGTCATTAGCTTAAAATATTTTTCTCCCGATACTTAGTGGTATTGTTGTCAACGGAGCAGAGTCAAGGTCACCGAGAACGGGTACACCACATAGTTTTTTCCTCTCTGGCTTTAATCAAATCATATGTCATCTACAACCTAACTCTCATGTGAAAAATTTAAAACCACTAAACCGAAAAAGATTCCTATTGAAGCAACTTAAAAAGCGATGGCTAGAATTTCGACTTCAGAGTAGTGTAAACCTACCAAGGACACTAAAATAATAGTAGAAAATACCTTAAAGACGGATCAGGCATCAAATACCTCCGATCAGGCTGATCAAGACAAAGGGAGACGAATCTACTGCAGTTTGTGTCAATCTTCAAAAAAACAAACGACCATCACATATGAAGGGTACAGGAAAAAGAGGCTAAGTCAAAATTTCTGGTTTTGAGTTATCGCTTTTTTAACGCTGGTAATGCTAACTTACAAAGAGTTTACTTTATTTTTCTAATATATTTTATAACTATTGGACTTTGAAGTCTGAAAAATGACAGCCTCTTTTTCACCAGTTTTTTAACAAATTTTAATTTCACCGATGTTTATTTTAATATTAAGTACAAAATAATATAATACCTAAACTAAAAAATAATACTAATTCTGATCATAACAATAACAATATCAAATATCACAAAAAGATATACTTCATATTCCCAAGCCTCCAGCGACTTCTTTCTGAGAAAAAAGCAAACTTTTAAAATGTTCTGTTCATGAAATTAAATTATTCCCCTTCATCACATAGCTCAAACAATACGCATCTCAGGCGTGTGAGAGATAAGAACATTATTCTAGAGCACTTGAATCACAATATCGTTTAAGGCATTGAAGGTCTAAATTTTTTCAATGATATTTTCAATAATACTGTAAAGAATACATAATGTATAAAAAGAAGATCGTTAATTCTTCATAAATTACATTCCTAACTTGAATTTGGAAACAGAAGCTCATTTTCCTTTAACGGTTCCCTCTAATTCTTCCACGTATTTGTTTAATTTTTATTAATTTTCATATCGACACTTTCCGCGTTACTAGCACTCTCCATTGTTAACAGAAATGAATACAAACAAACAGAATAAATAATTAATCCGAACCTCAAAAGACTGAGATATAAACCTATAATGAAAACAACACAGTAAGACACCTAAATCATAACGAGCGAGTCCGGAGCGACATGGCATGGCCTGTTTCTCCCCAGGACCACGAGAACTTAGCCCGTTATTCCGGTGTATGGGCATTTTGAAACAATTTATTTTAGGGAACTAGCATGTTTTTCGCCTCAGTAAATGGCGCTGTTATCTCAATTCGACCAAAAATTGATTTAGCCTCTTTTTCCCGTGTACCCTTCGTAGTGTATTAAACGTCCCAGTACGTTATGTGATGAACATCAAACAAAGATATGTGAACAGTGTATTAGTGATAATAATTAAATTGATCTTTTCATTATTTGATTCTTTATGAGTTTGTATTTCGGTTAATTTCACTTATTTTACACTCGTAAATTAGATAATTAGTTTAAGTTCAAATACAATCTGTATTATGTATTATTATACCTGTAATATAGATATGTGCTTTTAAAATAAATACAGTTTGTTTTAATACAATTTAAAAAATCCTATTAATACCAATAAATTTAAAAAATGGTTAAAACATGTTACTGACAACGTAAGTAATATTTATGTATTACTATACTATTATAAAATGTTGGCAATCTAGGGTTACTGGCTCTCTCTATTTAAAAACGTTTTAAGACTAACTAATGTCCCTCGGACTTCACGAAATAATTTAATTGATACAATGTTGACCTCGGTGCTTTTTCGCAAGGTGTGATATGACCCGAAAAATCTAATGCTTATGCCTCAGGAACGATCAATTCGTCTGGACAAAATTATTCCACCATTGATTATTTGTTCGGAAGAAAATTTAAAACAATTATTAACGTCAAGATAATTCAATGGCTAATTGCATAAAAAGCACGAACGCTGATGCGTTGCCGCGAATCCAGATAAATATAATCCTAGTACAAGTCGTGAATCCGATTAACTATTATTCAATAATCATACGATTTATGATATTCCAGTAGATAACCAGACAATAATTGACCAAGCCGATCCAGAATTTCAAGCATGCTTTAAAGCGAAACCGCTTTAAATTAAACCTCAACCGAGTGAAGCTAACCATAAAAATACTTGGGTTAATATTTCAAGCTGCTTAGAATGTTAGAGTCAAATTCAAAATATTTTAGGATTGACTGGAACCTGACGGCTTTAGATAAGGACATGAGCAAGGATTTAATCATGTTTAACTTCAGAACAATCAACATTATCATTATCAGCTGATTTATGCATTTGCAACTGAGAGGCTAGTTTATGTTTACAATTTTGTTATTTTGAATATATCAATATGTTGTAAGAATGAGAATAAAGAATGAATTCGTTCCAATATTTTCGCCATGTACATGATTTTCGCGACTATTTTAAAACATTTTTCAGTGTCGACCTAAAGGTAGTCGAGAAGGTAGTTTCATGAAGTAATATAACCTACGCAAACAAAATTATACAGAAACCCAAACACTAGAATTAAAGTGTACATATAGGTTAAAAACAATTCTTTTCAAAATTAAATAATTTATTATTTAAGAGAATATGGAGACCCAAGACGTCAATATAAATTTTATATTCATCATGACGCCAATCACAGCCTTTGAAAACAAATGTGTAGCTTCTTAGCTCAAACCTTTAGTTATGCCTCATATAATCTGCTAAAGTCTAAAAAGCTTCTTTGTGATGTCGCAAAAGAACATAAAAAATGCTTCATCTAAAACAAACACAAAAAAATCACTAATAATATTGCACACAGTAGTAATAGTCCAAAAGAAACGATAACGCCAGCAAAATACGAACGTCATCCCCGATAAATTAAATTACAACTCATCCTCACCCCTAAAAAATTGGCAATGCTAGCAGTGGCGTAGCTAAAAATGTGGGCGCCGGGGGGCAAGCCTATCCGCTGGCGCCTAAAAATCCTATATTTTGTGTATATACGCAAATTAATCCAAAAATAATACATCATAATATTAAACGTATATTTATGAAGTGAAACTTCTTAACGCGCGCCGGGCGTAAAATTTGAAGGTCGCGTTCCCGACACACGGCGGGCCAGCTGGCAGGGAACGGAAAACGGTCACGGACGTTTATTGTGATATCTTTGTTAGTTTACAAGAAAAAAGTACGGGATTCGCTCTATTACCTTGTCAGGACATAAGCGAAACTTTTATGAAGAATAGTTTTTTTTTCATTTAGGCCTTCCCTTTTTGTCAATTGAGTGATACCTCTATTTAAAAAAACGTCTTTTTAGCCAAATCCGTTAAGATTGTATAAGGCTAGGTCGTTTAATTATTGTGCTATCTTTGTTAGTTTACAAGATACAAATATGATGTTTGCACTATTACCTTGTCAAGACATAAGCGAAACTTTTATGAAGAATAGTTTTTTCATTTAGGCGAAGGCCTTTTGTTATTTCTTGACAACCAACCGAAACCTACTGAACCTGGTACTATCAGAGGAGAGGACCCTGATGATTGAGTGATATATTTAAAAAAAAAACTACTTTTTAACCAAATTCCAGGCTAGGGCGTTTAAGTTTAAGAAGTTTCACTTCTGATATGCGCACATAGTGCACACGTTTTTTTTTTATTTACAGGAATATGAATATAAAATATATAAACGGCAACCAATCAACAAGTACATACATATTTAAATATAAACGTAAACTAAACATCTGTAATCTTAATTAATTAATTAAACATTGGAATCTTTCTTCGGTTTTAAATCGACGTAAATTGATCGATTATTTGATCAAATTTAATTTTTGGACAAATTAATTTTCTATGA
Organism: Pissodes strobi; assembly: GCA_016904865.1. NCBI lineage: Eukaryota > Metazoa > Arthropoda > Insecta > Coleoptera > Curculionidae > Pissodes > Pissodes strobi. Next base: position 136,209 of record MU183827.1, read on the forward strand.
TTAGTATTGCTAGGCTATTTAGACTTGTCTGGCTAATAGTACCTCCTAAATACGAAACTTACATACTTTTAACGACCGAAATTTTCGGATTTTTTGTCTTTGAAGTCACATGCCGCCTTACGCAGCGTTTTTACAAATTTGCATGTAGCAAATGCCGTCGCGCCGGGATGCATATTTACACATCCTAATATACGACGCGCGACGGCACCAGGGTTCTGAAATCGGTTAGCTTTTGTATGCGTGTGTAGCGCTACAAAAGCTCACTGATTGTACACCTAATCGCGCCATGTCTTCGTGATGCAATCAATTTGCGGCAAGAGGTCTAGATGGTTAGGTCTCAATTCGGCGGCCTGGAATCAAACCTCGTTACTTTTTTTATTTTATTTAGGTTAAGTTTCTAATCAGTTTTTTTCTTAATTTTGGGTATGTCTTGGGTTAGCACCTGATTAGTTCCCTTTTCTTCAGCCCCCGTAGCGAGCAAAGCGAGCGGAGGGCCATGCGAAAAGTGAAATATTATACAACAGCGTATTCCAGGTGCCCAAATCAGTGAACTTTGGGTTATCGGCGGACGGGGTTCAAATCCCGTTGCTTTTATTATTTTTTTTAGGTTAGGTTTCTAAAAAGTTTTTTTCTTGATTTTGGGTATGTTTTGGGTTAGTAGGGGTTAGCACCTGGTTAGTTTCCTTTTCTGGAGCCCCCGTAGCGAGCGGAGGGCCATGCGAAAAGTGAAATATTATATAACAGCGAGTGCCAGGTGCCCAAATCAGTGAGCTTTTGTAGCGCTACAAACGCTTACAAAACCTAACCAATTTCAGCACTCTGGTGCCATTGTATGTGAGGATGTGTAAATATGCCGCCGGGATATATCTTTTTATTCCACATAGAATAAATAATAAATACCCGACACAAAATGTATTGATTGGGTAAAAAGTTTAATACATATTTTGGTCTTTGATCTTTGATTGTATTATAATTTAATTAATTTAAAAACTGAGTTAACCTCATGAGCATTGTTAGCATTAGCACATTTATAAATTCGGAGCGGCGCCTAATTTCTCTTGGCGCCGTGGGGCCTTGCCCCCCCTGGCCCACCCGGTAGCTACGCCACTGAATGCTAGGTTACAATAATAATTCTATACACTCAATAACCAAACAACAACGGATTGATTTGGTTTTTGGTCACCTTGAATTAAAAGAACCAAATGATATTCAGACGATTAATTATCAATTAAATTAGCATAAAGAAATAATGAATGGCCTATATACAAATGTTTACAAAAAATCTCCCTATGTAAATCTAATATAATTACAAAAGCAAAACCAAAACGAATAAATTCCACCGAAATTTAACATGGTTATAGAAAATTAGCTGACAAACAAGCAAAAATAAATACATTATATAGACCTGAACACGTTATAAAAAGTAACGACAATGAGCTCGGCAGAAGACACCCGTCATAAACAATTACAAAAACTCGAAAAATAACATACAATTTGGCTGACAACTTGACGACACTACTACACCTACGAGGGCACAAAAGTTTCAAATACATACTCTTGACAATCATCCTACAGTACTCCCCTTTAAACTGCAAACTGCATCCCATACCTTTCCAGATTATAACCAGGATAGTTTGATCATCGATCAAAATCAATCACTAGAAGAAACGATATATGGTACATCAATTACCCATCAGTCTTCGCTATATGAAATATTAAAAAAAAAGAAGAACATATAACTAATCGTGGAGTTAACTCTTTTTCCCCACAAATAGAATTTTTACACTGGACGCGCATTTCGCTAACCATGTTTCATCAGGAGATGATTAAAACTAAACCTAAAATCTACCTAACTCTATTTTATACTAACTGTTTGCTTAATCAAGCGAAACCAAAAAGAAACCAATCCGGGGATCCTACGAGTCTCGGTCGATCAACCAATACGCAATAGTTCTTTGAATTTCGTTTGTATAGATCTTCTGGTTTGCCTAACATATTTCAATTTTGTCCACCCAATAATTTCTTAATGTTAAGCTGGTTTGGTTAAGAAATTATTGGGTACTCCAGAGGACAAAATTGAAATATCGGAAAAAGTGGAATTTATGAAATTGGATGTATCGATTGTAACCAAAAATATGTTTGCAAACTAGAAGATCTATACAAACAAAATTCATGGACACATAGCTGTAGTATGGTAGAACAGAAAAATCAAGTATGCCCGAGCGTGCTTTTGAAAATAATCAGAGATACCAATTAAAAAATTTAAATGAATGCATAATATATCTAGTAAGAGATTATTAGGTGCATACGAAAGCATGGAAATTATTAAATGCAAGAATAGTTTAAATGGAGATAGAGAGCCTATTCCGTACAGTCCATTGAATTGGTTGATCGAGCGGAACTAGTAGGATCCCAGTATTGTTTTTTTTACAGTAGTTAGTATAAAATAAAGTCCAGTAGATTTTAGGTTTAGATTTGATCATCTCCTGATGATGCTAACATGGTTAGCGGGTGCAAATATTCTATTTCGGTTTGTGGATAGAACTCTGTTTTAGTGCATTTCGCCAAAGGTTTCAAACTCCAACATAATAATATTCTAGAACTCAAAAACAACATAATTGAACAAATCTCTCTGACTTGAAGTTTATTGAAAAATACTAATAACATTATATGAATAGTTTTCAGAAATTAATAGTTAATTGAATAAAATTACCAAAGATCTTAAACAAACACAGTCTAGCTATGTTCATAATCTAGAAATTCATGAATTAATAGGAAAACAATAAATTAGATTTGAGCTCCTTATTAAGTTGTTTAAATGGCATTGAAATTCCTATTAGCTTTACTACTTTAAAGACTGTGCCTCGCGGAGTAATTTCAGTAAATGACTTACGCCACTCGCCCCTTAACATACCTTAGGCATAGCCTAAAGATTTTCTTTAGGCTATGCCTTAGGTAACACCCAGTACCGGTAGCAAAATAAAAATGCACTAACCTCCAGTAAAATTACTTCTGCAACAGCTATCAGCTTTTACCTATGTATGAAAATCCTGATTGCGTTATGTCACTAAGTTCCACAAGCACGAATTTAGAGAAATTCTAACAAGCACCTGTTTACGTTTTAAGGACAATTATTTAAGACATTGATTTCGCCCACTACCTAGGAATTCTTTCCGTAAATCAGACAAATTGGGAAGAGCTCATAATCAACTTCAAGCACCGCAGTTTTCTAAACTTAATACTTTCGCCAGCCAATGGTAATTTTGGATTGTAATAATTTTAGTGCTTGTTATCACTAGTTACTTTTTATTCAAACAGAAAAAAAAAACATTCATTAAGACTACAATAAGTTCGTTGCGTTGACTTTTTGACGAAATTCACGTAGTTGCACCCTCGAATCGCAATGTTAAACAAGGAAAATAAGAACTGTGCCATAAGATTAATGAGCTAGAAAGAGTAATGGCCAACATATGTCACTGTTCGTATTTTACATCTCATCCACTCTCCATCTAAAATGTTTATATCGATCATATTTTTCACATGGTAGAATCGAACCTGATAGTACCTAATTTTATCGAAATTTTGGTCTAATTTCACACACTTGAAATATTGTTTTAAATACTCTATCATTGGGCAAGAACGTTAAACCGTACTTGATCATTGGTGATAAAAATCCAACTGAAGAGGTCTTGTGAGCTTAACGTAATGGATTGTAATTCATCCTTTCTACAGTGACAGTCAGAAAGTGTGCAATATTCTATTGATTTCCCCAAAGGTTGATTTTTTACCAGTAATCGGACCATAAAGAAAAAACACTTCGGGCTAGTTTGGTTTGACAAATTTTAGAGAGCATACAAATTGATAATAGTAAGAACAGTGGATTTAAGGAGTATAAAAATGCACGTAAGAAAATAAAAGTCCGTGCTAACTTTTGCTACATCAGATTGTAAACAAAAAAATACTCAGAATTGAGTAGTTATAAAATGTCTTCCGTTGTGGCATTTTAATCAAAAGTTATAGCGCTCATGAAAGAACTTATTTAAGCTTTTTAAACATATTTTTTTTGCTCTGGTCAAGGTGAAGGGCCAGACCCCACTTGGCCAAAAGAATTTACAGGTTGTCCAATTAAAATTTTTACCGTATTTTAAGGTGGAAAAATGGGCAATTTATTGTGACACACCCTCTAGGATTTCTGATATTTAAACGAAGATCAAACAAAACTGGTTACTTAACCAAATTGATTCGTGAAAACCGCATCTTAAACCCTTTTTTGGTTTAAAACTTATTCACGTGTAAAATGTGTCAGAAATCAGTGGCCCACCCCGTAATCTTCTGCATTCAAATCTTTTCCTCTCCTTCAGAACAATGGATCTGTGTTTATTATGTCGCTTTTTATCAACTAGACATGGAGGAACTGCTGTAATTGGACAGAAGGATTTGAAAGGATTAGAGAAAGCCAGTGAAAAATGAAAAGATGGAAATATGAAATATATCGTCAATAATAGTATATTATTTTATATGGACGAAAAGTGATACTTTACATGGCACGCTCGTGTTTAATAGAGAGCAAGCCATGAAAAGTAACTTTTCCTCCACATAAAATATGCTGTTTTTTCTTCAAATGTCGACAAATTACTGCAAAAATATCTCTTTTTAATAGTAATAATAATAATTATTATCAAAGATAAGTTGGTTTGCAAGGCGGCTTAGACCGGTATCGGTGAATAGGCACAGGTCGTTGCTATAGTAATGTAACATAAAGCTGTCAGTAGACACTGTCAACAATAATTATTTTTTTAAAATTGCGTCTCCGATTGCGTTTTAATTCCGTATTGATAAGCAGTTATTGAGTAAGTTCGATTAAGTTAATAACGAATTTGTTCCTAAATTAGTGATTTTTAGAAATGCAGTGCACAAATTGAGTGATAAATACAAATTTTAGTTTAATAATTCTTGAGTTGTTGACGCTTGCTTTGTTGTTTTTTTGTATCTATGTTGCTATGGTAACACGTTTACCTCCGGCGGAAAAGTGAAAAGTAAAGCTCCGGAGGAGGAAAAATGAAACTTCACGGCCGCCTACACAGTCAAGTAATGACGGATTTACTGACGTTTGAAGAAAAAATAATTTGGTTATCCATATTAAATGTCGGCAGGACTACACGCGAGAACACACCTTTGACAAATTAATTAGAACTGCTGAAACCAACACCATGGGGGTAATGATAAAAACATGTGTTAAAAACTACGGAATCAAAGTTGAAATTTAGTACGAACTGCATATTTTTTGCTAAAAAATGTGCCCATAATCGTGAAAGTCAACGCCAAAAAAAAACAGCGCAGCATCTACGTTGGAAGTGAAGGATATAACTTTAAAGCATTGTGACAGAAGAAGCGATACATTTTCTTAGAAGTAAGGCATCGCATTCAGTACGGGATAGATTTAGTTGCAGCAGATGCACGATGCCACCGAAGCTGTTATGGATCTTTTACACACAGTACCTGCAAAAGAAACTGTAGGCAAATCAAAAGAAAAAGTAATTGCTTTTAAAATCCTGGCCGAAAATAAAGATAACGTGTGCCAGTTTTCCCTATCTGAATTAGAGAAAAAATTTAAAACATTTTTGCCCGAAAATAGTCATCGATGGACAACCAATATATAAAAAATAAACTTTTAGAACACTACGGGTAAAAACTAGTAATAAGTGAAAATCCTAGACAAGTTAAAGTTCTATATTTTAGAAATAACAATACATTATTGAATACCTGGTTAATTATAAATTAATAGAATATCCTTCCAGTGAACAAATAGCGACTGGAGATGTGAAAACTTCAACTTCTTGGCCTTTTTTTCGCCGAAAGCCGCGTTTCTCTAACTTTTTTTTAATAAGTAAGAGGGATTTTATGGCATTTTTTGTTCGGCGAAAACTGAAATTTCGAAAATACGCCTCTATTAAAATTTATAACCGGCATAGAAGGCGCTAAATCTACCTAAACAACTAACCGAAGCCGTCTAATATAAACCCGAAGTGTAAGAGATCTACGTATATAATAGAATTAGAGGTTAAACGACTTACCTGTAAGGAGGTTCAATCCTCAATTATACGAGAGAGCCCCGTCCGAAGAGATCACCCTGTAGTATATGCTTCAGCTCTCGTTTGCGGCGTATTGTACCGCCGTCCCATGTGCACGCCATGCTGGCGGATCGTGTATTTTGGGCTTGGGGAGGGCGGGTGGTGATCTCTTGGGACGGGGCTCTCTGAGGGCGGGTGGTGATCTCTTGGGACGGGGCTCTCTCGTATACTTGAGGATTGAACTTCCTTACAATTAAGTCGTTTAACCTCTAATTATAGTTCGAGAGCCCCGTCCTCGAGATCACCCTGTAGATGTTTAAAGATGGTTTCACGATCTGAGTATGGCTGAGAGAAAGAAAGGCTAATAGGTTTAAATTAAGTATTTATGCTATTTTTCTAAAGGACACAAATTAAACTAGTATTATTAATGTATGTAATGCATGTTCAAACGAAGCAAGTGTTTTACTTTATTTCTGGTTGTTGCGCAGAGACCTATATTATGCTAATGGAAAAGAACATATTATCTATACCTATGGAGTGGTTTGCCTCCTACTTGTCAAATAGGTGTCAGAGCGTCAGCATAAACGGTACGGAATCAAACAAATTGAAAGTCTCTGCGGGTGTTCCCCAGGGGTCTGTACTCGGGCCCTTATTATTTCTAATTTATGTCAATGACCTGCCCTGTTTGAACATATCTGGGACTTTTACTCTGGCGGCACAAGGATCCTCTGCAGCTTCAGGGCATGATTGCGAGGGATTTAATCACTCTCAAGAAATGGTGCGATGCTAACTATTTAACATTGAATGTAAGTAAAACAAATGTCGTGTGTTTTAAGTGTGATTTAAACAATATTCTATTGGATACCAAACCTGTAACTAACCTCCAGGTCAACAAATTCCTTGGTATTCATATTGACGACAAACTGAAATTTGCAGATCATGTTTTATCTTTGAATAAGAGGCTTGCACAGAGCTGCTATGCGATCAGGGTCATCTCTCGCGAATTGGATATCGATGTTGCAAAGAGTGTGTACTATGCGCTGATTGAGGCACGCCTTCGCTATGGCATATGTTTTTGGGGATGTTGTGGGGATTGTCTTTTTCGATCGGTTTTTGTCTTGCAGAAACGAGCAATAAGATTTGTTTGCAGGGCTAAGCCCAGAGAGTCGTGCAGACCACTATTCCTCTCCTTGAGGATACTTACTCTGGCTTCATTGTTTATTCTGGAAACGGTATGTCTTGTCCGTGAAAAATTTCGATCGGAAATTGAGCAACAGTGTAGTTATGCAACTCGTTTTAATGATTTTACTGTTAAACTTACTATACCAACTACTGAACTAATAAAGCGATCAGTCATATATTCGGGAAAGAAGATGTTTAATAGACTACCAGGTTCCATAAGACGAATTGGCTGTAGAAGGCATTTTAAAAAAGCTGTAAAAGAATTTCTGATTGGAAAGGTTTACTATAGCGTGGATGAGTTCTTTTTGGACTCAGGTGCTTGATTTGGACTGAGTTGGTTTTTATTTGATTGTATGTTTGGAGTCGTATGTGATGCATAGTAAAAGTTGTATTTCCAAAGTTTCTGTGCTCTGTTAATTTTAATAATGTATTTCCAAAGTTTCTGTGCTCTGTTAATTTTAATAAGATTTGTCGCTATAATAATTGTTATTTTAATATTGTGGTTTTGATTAGTGTTTAGTAGCTTTGTCAATGAGATTATTTTTGAGTCTTAGACAATAAAGCATATTTTGAATTTGAATTTGAATTTGAATTTGAATATAAAGTATATGATTATACCTATATAAAAACCTAAATATTGTAAATATATATGAGTAATTATTGTTAAGGGTAACCTATAACTAATATAACAATATAAATAATCTAACAGATACTTTTGATTTTTTTTTACTAACATTTTTGCAAAATCTAAATCGTCAGCTAATGGTCTGTTATAGAAATTTACGAAAGCATTTGACTTATCGCTCCATCCTGCGGCACGTCTAATGGTTTCAATGCTTAGGCCTCCTCTAAAGGCTGCAGAGGTAGAGGCGTGGCGAGTACTATGTGCTTTAAATACATGTGTATCAACACCACCCCGCGGTAACCCTTTTTTAATCCATTTGGATACTGTTTGAGACGTGGCTGAGTGGTGAGGTTTTCTGGTCGTTATTAAGAGTTGGTTGTTATCTTGTCTTAATGTTTTAGTATAGTCTATGTAATATTTTAAGGTGGATGCAAAGCAGATGTTAGGTCTTTCATTAAAGGATGGGACTACTATTTTTTGGTTGGCATTTTTTGGGGCCTGATGTTTTTATGAAATCTGTTATTTTAATTTCTATTTTTTCCTTAAAGTGTTCAATGTTACTTAATTTAATTTTTGTTAAAGTTTGGACTCGTTGACTTGTCGTGAGTGCCAGTAGGATGATTAATTTGTAGGTTAATGTTTCCAGAGATAATTTGTTTAAGAGCCCTAGGGACTCAAAATAGTCTAAGACGGGGTTTGGGTCCCACGTCTCATTATACCTTGGAAAAACCGGCCTCCCTCGAAATACTCCTTTCATGAATCTAGTCACTGAGGGATGGTCTGCGGATTGTAGCAATGTGTTTATGGCCGATCGGTGCTGGTTTAAGGTGTTGTAATTTGACCCTTTTTCGAACTCAGTATTCGAAAATTCGATAATCCTATTGGGGCCAGCTTTAAACACGTTGTTACCTCCACAAAAACCCCACCACTTTTTATAGGTGGTGTTGTACTGTTTTATTGTACTTTCCGCTAAAGAAGAGATTAATACGTTGATTGCGGCTTTTGGCACTCCTCTTGATCTGTGTGCCAACCAGAGAGTACGGATGCAGCCAGGATAAGGCTCTTCCACAGCGGGTGTGGTTTCCTGTAAGGGGAAAGCAATAATAATTCATCATCGGAGAAGATGATAGGCTTTGTTATTTGTAGGTTTTCCAAAACTGGGAGCCAAGGTTCTGCTTTCCATAATGGATAAACAACAACAGTTTTTATTTTCTTCAGAACCCTTGGCAATATCGAAAAAGGTGGGAATGCGTAGAAGAAAGAATTTCCCCAATTAAGTGTAAAGGAAGATTGAGGATCTGGGTGCCATGAAGCAAAAACTTGGCATTTTTTGTTTTGGTAGGAAGCAAATAAGTCGATTTGAGGGGTACCGAAGGCGTTTGTTATTTCTTGAAAAGCGGTTTGATTAAGACTGTATTCAGATTCTGTTGGTATTTTTCTAGAAGCCCTATCGGCGCTCACGTTTTCCTATGTGTTAACGTATGATGCAAAAATTATTATTTTCTGCGTTTCACACATTTCCACATTTGTTGGGTATTGTTATTTAGGTAAGGAAATCTGATGTCCCCCATTCTATTTATGTGTGATATGGCGGATATATTATCGATTCTCAGTATAATATTACAATTACTGTGATTCGTAGCAAAAGATTTTAATTCGTTAAATGCGGCTAGTAGCTCGAGGTAATTAATATAATTTTTTTTCAGATGAATTCCAAAATCCCCAAGCTGATTTGTTATTACAAGATGCGGCCCAACCTGAGTTACTAGCATCTGTGAATATTGTCAGTGCATAAGGGGATTCTAATAAAGCTAAGTTCGCTGTGAGGAAGATTAGCTATCCACCAAGAAAAATCGTCATGTAGACTTTTGCTAATTTTAAGTTTGTCGTCGTAGTTACCGAGACATCTTTTTAAGGCTCTGTATTTGCAATATTCGAAGCTTTTAATGTGTGCCCAGCAATATGGAATAGCTAGGCAAACTGACACTAGGGTACCTATGAACCTGGCAAAGTGTATTATTTTGATTGTCTTTTTATTTTTTATTGATTTGATTATGTTAAGTATTTTCTCGGATTTTTCTGGTGGCATGGCTATGGTCATCTGATTGCTATTAAACATAAATCCTAAAAACTTTATTTCTTGGGTGGTTTCCCCCAGACTTTTTTCTTTGTTAATTAGGAATCCCAATGATGTAAGCAATTGGGTCATATAATTAACGTTGTTATAGCATTCTTGTTTGTTTTTGCCAAATAGTAAAATCTCGTCTAAATACAGCACATATAGAAAACCTAATGATCTTAAGTGGTTTATAATAGGCTTAAATATTTTTGTGAAAGTAAAAGGAGCAATGGACAACCCGAAAGGCATACAAGTGAATTCATATAATAATTGATTGTTGTGCTTAAACTTTAAGAGTTTTTTATATTTCTTATGTGTTGGTAATGAAAAGTACGCGTCTTTTAGGTCGATATTGGCCATGTAACAATCTTTGAATACAATATTTTTTATGGAACGAAAATCTTCTAATTTGAAATGTGAACAGTCTATCAAACAATTTAAACCTTTAAGGTTCAGAATAAATCTTTGTTTCCCGTTAGGTTTTTTCCTTAAAGAATATGAGGAAACATATTGATTTTTACAACATTTGCTTTTTTTAAATGCCCCCAAGTTTTTAAGCTCAGTAATGGGTTTAGGAAATTTCCGACTAAGATTTTTCTTAGGAACTTTTTTCTGTGTTGGAAATTTTGAAAAAGGAATTTTGTATCCCGTGAACCATTGTAGGATGTTTCTGTCCTGGGTGATTTTTTCCCAATTTGGCAGGAAATATTTAATTCTGCCCGCGTGATCTACCTCTAGTGGAATCTGCGCCGGTTGGTGTTCTTGGTGTAGTATTCTGATGTCCTGCTGGCATCCCTCTGAAGGCCTCTCGATTGTCGGTATGCCTTGGATGACTCCTCCCTCCCTTTTCCGTTCGGTTTCATTTTCCTCCTGAATGGTGAACGCTGGAAGTTTAAAGATTTGGCACTGGAAGTGGACGGAGTCGGTTTATTTCCTGATGGAGTCTTGAAGAGATCTATTGCGACCGCTTCGACATTTTTAGCCGATTTGCATTTTTCCACGAAGTCGGATCCGAAAAAAGGTATGCATCTACGTTCTGAGAAGTGGATATTTTCTGGGATTTGTCTTTCAAGGACTTGTGAAGTTGAAATTTCCTATGGACCGATATAGAGTGGAATGTGTCCGTTAGGAGTTTTCCCGAGTCTACCAACGCCTGCGTAGCAGTTGCACTAACTGTGTCTTTCTCTTCAAGGATCTTAGATAAGGCCGAACCTTGGGCTGAAATTCCTTTTCCCAATAAATGTTGTATATTTAGAAGAAATTTGTCCTTTTTGATTCCTGCTGGCGAAAGTAGAAACGCGACTTCAGAATTTAATACCGGGGCTTTTAGGAAACTGCAATTTTTTGGAGGGTGCCATTCGTCCAATAATTTTTTCCTGGATTCTTTGTCTAACCCAGCGGATACATAAGACTGCCAACGTACTGCTAGGTCTGTTGATATTTCGTGGCCCTCTTTGTCTTCCGTCTTAGAAAGAACTCCTAAAAGCACTTCCGTAGAGTCGGTAGGAGCTTCCATTGTGGGTTGATTTTCGGGAACTACAGGCCCCCTATTTTGTATGTCAACATCAATATTGGGATCTGACTCGGAAGTGTTTGAACCACTATTATAACTTTCAGAGTCACTGTCACCTGAAAGGAGATAAAAACCAAGTTTCAAACCCCCGTCACTCTATGAAACCAATTGCAATATTATTATTATCATTATTGTTATTATTATTATTCTTATCGCTCTTTAAGAACGTTTGTTTATTCTCATGCATTTTCTTAAGTCGGTCCATTGTCCGAAATCAAACTATAATACCAAAACACAGCATATCAATTGTTTGATATGCTGTAACCAAAGTTTACTAGATATTTTTTCTGTAGACTTTGATAAAAACCGATTGCCCGGCCGGCATGTTTTTACCGCCGATAAGCATCGAATATGCCTCCGTCCTGAATCATTGCAAATTCCTGAAATCAAGCGACTACGGTGTCGTAGGCAAAAACCAATTTACGTTTAAGTAATTGGTGGCTTATATTTATACTTTTTCCTGGTTGGAATTTTTAATATAACGTAATAATAATAATTGTAATTTCTTAAAGCAGATATTATTCATGTTTAAGAAACTTTAATGGCAGGGGCTCATTTTTATGTTTTTTCCCTGCCTTTATGGAAATAAGAAACAGATTTTACTTATGTTTGCTTAATTTCCTAGTTGCCATTTTAGTTAATATCTCAATCAGATTTTACTCATGATTAGGAATATTAATGGCGGTTTTATGATTCTTGAGCGTTCTGAAACCTAAGTATTTGGGAATTAATTTATTTTATTCTACTTACTTGATGAGAAATTATCCATCATTCGTTGTATTTTTTCCATTTTCTTTTTAATGGACTTTTTGAACTCTTCTAGTTTGCGCTTTCTTGAATTTGGCATTTTGGCAAAAACGAACTATGTAAAAACTTCGTAGACACTTCCCCAACAACTTTGCCATACGAGCGTAAGAAACATATTGACCAGCATGGCGTGCACAGGGGACGGCGGGCTGAGGCATCACATTTTTCTGTAAACAATACGCCGCAAACGAGAGCTGAAGCATATACTACAGGGTGATGTCGAGGACGGGGCTCTCGAAGTATAATAGAGACATGTACTCCATCGAATATTATTTGACGCCACTCAGAGGCCGCTGTGCCAAATTTCAAATAGTACTATATAATAATAATAATAATAATAATAATAAAAATAATAATAATAATAATATTAATAATAATAATAATAATAATAATAATAATAATAATAATATAAATTTATTATTTTCCATATACAATATATTTTTTAAAATATCAAATAAAACATAAAAACTTAACATAATGGAAAATAAAAGGCCATGTCATTGCAGACATTCAACATGGTTTGAGATTAATTTGCTATTTTATTATTATTTTTTTTGCAATAATATTATAATAGTGGAAAAGGCGGACATTTCGCTGACAAGGGAGAAAGGAGGACTCAACGTTTTAAAGATGGACTGTCCTCCCGAAAGGAGGACACTTGGCAACCCTATAAATAACTAATAATCTTGGTTTGGCAAGGGGTAAGACATTGAAGTTTTGAGCAACCTGTTCTGTTGAGAAGTTTTCTTTTAAGGCTAATACTTTAAGAAATCCTTTTCGGAAAGATTATATTCTTTTTATGTGTATCTTATAGTGTGGACCATATATATAACTGAGGCAAAACTTAGTTTACTATTTACGTATAATTGATATAAAATATGGAAGGCTTTTGTGCTTCTAAAGCCCTTGCACGTCCTATTTATAAATCCTAGCATTTGGTTTGCATCCGTTATTAGGTGAAAATGAGGATGGAATGTCCACTGACTGTCGAGTGTAACACCGAGATCTTTAACTATATCGAGGTGTTTTGATGCGATCATACTCAAGGTGTAGTTAAAGACAGTTACGTTTTTCTTAAAGTCATGGAATGGCACTTAGTTAGATTTAAAAATAAATTGTTTTTTTTTTTCAATATGCTTCCAATCTGTCCAGATAATGCTGCAGTAGAAGGCAATCGTCCAATCCACCTATTGTACGATATATTTTTAAATCAGCGTATAAGAGAAATTCACCGATGCATTCTTTAACTGTATTTATATATATAATAAAAAGCAGTGGCCTCAGGTACCTTCCCTGGGGTACTCCCGGCGTAGTAGCCACAAATGGCTCAGACTGGTGCCCTCCAATTACAACCCTCTGTTCACGGTGTCAAATATAGGACCAAACCCACCTTAACAGCTTTGCACCCACACCCACCTCAGCATGTCTACCAATCAACCGATTATGGTCAATTTTATCGAAAGGCTTGATGAAGTCGGTATAAATGCAATCTATTTGATCTCGGTTATCCAAGGCCTCACACACATGTTGCGAGTAAATAGATATAAAACAGGCTTTAAGTGGCAAGTTCGCCCATTTTTACATGTAAATCTCCATAAGCTGGGAAGATAAAGATTTTGGTAAACGCCACCGACTTGACCTATCGCTTACATAACCGCGGCACCTCGCGTATGCTCTCTGCGATACTACAGTGGCTCCTATACAAGACAGTGACGACAATGTTTCGTCAACGCGCTGATTGGCTGCGCCATTTTGGAGCAAATTTAGTTTGTTTTCGTATGTGGCTGTGGATAAGTTCTTGTGAATTATAGAGATCTTATGCGTTTTTCTGGTAATTTTTTTGCTGATTATTAAAGATGGGTGTGTACTTTCGGTATATCCAATTAGACATTAAAGGTATATTACGTTTTAAAGTGTAGTTTTGCTGCTTTCGTAGGTATCAACGTAGGTAAATAAGTGGCATTTTAAAGTAGATTATCTATAAGATTTTGTCAGAAGTAGGCTTTTACATACCCTGCAGGCCTTCTACAGGCCCACCAATACATAAAAGTCCTAAATGTAGCAATTTAAAAAAAAACGTGGGCATGTAAAGTTGAAGGGTGATTGTTTCACGAGTCCTTTTTGTCACACCAAAGACTGTTGTTAACTCTTTGTATTTATATGAATGTGGTAGATTGCACGTGCATGCCGTTTTTGATGTACAAGGTTATATTAGGCTTTTCTTTACCAGTTGAATATTGTATTATCCTACTTTGAAACACTTAGTTACAGTATCAGTAAACAAGTTGTCATATTAGTCCTGAAAGTACAAAAAATACTTTAACATTTATAACATTCCATGCTTAACATCATATAGTTACTGTTATGTAGTTATTAGGGCCTGGTTGTAAAATAGTGGCTTAAACTCGGCTTATTTGAACTACGACTGGTGGTTCTTTTATACATTGCTGTCAAATTATATCATTTTTTCTGCAATGTATTTTAAATGGGATTCTTCAACCACCAGTCTTGCTTTAACTGACTCGAGCTTAGCCAGCATCGTACAACACAGTCTAAGTAACATGTTTGTCAAATGTCATGCCTCAATTTCCTTAATGTAATAACATTACAATGTACTAACGGATTATCTTTCCTTGCAGGTTCATTTTGCACCAGGCATGTGGGAGGAAAAGAGATAACATAACAAGTTATAGCCAAATGCTATCCCAATCATATTTTCCTTTTCCAATCCCAACGTGGAAATAAAGGCTTCTACAAAGCATGAATTTGCCTTGAAATCTTCAGATTCCATATCGAGGCTTTCTTCCGAGCAAGGATTGGATTTTTTAGTATGCACATATTTTTTTTTGTAGAAATGGAGAATTGATAGTACAGTTATCACAGTACCTTGTCATAATATGAGTCAAAAAATAATTAGCAGAAATGTGGTATTTCAATAAAAAATAGTTAGCAAGAAAAAAAGTAAATTAATGCAAAAATATGCTAGTAATCCTTGAAAAAACTTATTTGTATTAAAAATTTTAAGTCGAGGAACTACAGTTTTTTCCATGTTAAGGTTCTTTATTTAGCTTTTGTCAATAACCAGAGGTGTATTCCTGTTTTGTATTGTTTTAAATATATTAGGTAATATATGTATATTTTATTTAAGATTTTTCCTATTGTTACCGTTTAGCTTAAACCTTTATCAACAAGAAAGAAGAGATCGAAGTAAGTTAATCAAACAACGTTGAGTAAAACGAATGTATTTATTTTAGTTGAAATACAGGTTTGTCAAATAATGTACCTACTTTATTTCCCAACATTACATGAAATGAACTTCTGTTTGTAGTCAACATCCATAACAATCATAATGAATTTTTTCATTATTCAGAATCCATTCTTTGATAGCATCCTTATTAAATCTGATTTTTCCCTCTGGTCAAAGCTGAAAATTGAAATAAGCTTTTATATTCTTTGTGTTGATTATAAATAAATAAGATGTTTTTAACATGAACAAGTCTTCTTAAATCTAGACATGGGCAGCAGCTTTAATTTTAAACTGATCAATTATGTTGAAAGTTTAGAATTCCATGTAATGGAAGTACATGATGTCATCTTGTTTAAATTATGCTTTGCTTGTCTCCATTCTTGCATCCACTGCTCTATAAACGGGATACCTGCTCGCCACTTCATATGTGCCTTTCAAAAATTTTTTTTGGGAAGGTTCCTAGTTCAAATATGGACCTAAAACAAAGAGTTAATCTAATCTGTGCCTAAAAATTACACTTACTATTTATAACATCACCTCGCTGAAAGATATCACAAATCATAGAGAAAGTACTAAAATTTCATGCCGTGAACACAGACGACCATTCTGATTAAAACAAACAATTATTTATATTTACGTACCAATCTGTCACAATCTTGACTCATAACCCCACTTACAACTTACATTGTCAATTCAGCTGATAAGTGTCTAGTTTCGGTTGAGTTTCCGTCCCTTTTTGTACTACGCTGAGTCGGAAACATGTTCCTTGCCGCTTATACATGCGGGATTTTCAAATGCTAGTATAATACGTTCAATTATTTTGCTTGCTGATTTCGTGAAAATTATTAAAGTTTTGTTAGCTAAGGGTCCGATTAACATATTCCTACCATTATAATACTTCAGTCGCTTTATTTTGTTAGCTTCTTGCTAAAAAAATGCAAAAAATACGAAACTTCCATATAACCTTTAAGAAAATTTGCTCCAAAATGGCGGCTCTGGTATATTGTCGTCACTGTCCTGTATAAAGCCACTTTATGCGACACGCCATATTCCCGCCATCTCGCGACCTTCTGACGCATTAGGAACTCCGCCTGCCCCCGCGAACCCGCACCACGCACCTCAGATTTGGACCGTACTATTTTCTAGATTATGTTATTTTTGAGCCACGTCGTATTTCCTATGTTTTGCGCATGCGTTAACACGAAGGCTAGGTCGATCATCATCAGCTTCGTTGAACATCTGCAATATTTTCAAAGTTTAATTTGAGCTAAATATAGATCCACTTGTGACGTCACAGAGCCATGCCCGGAATAATGTAATACCTAAATATTTTCTAAATTAATAAAAGTCTTGGAGTCTTGTGCGGATCGAACCCATGGCCTCAACAATCCACATTCATAGTCCACCGATAATAGCCACTAGTCCATTGGAGAACTTGTAAATATTTGTTTTAATGTTGTATTTGACGCTAAATCTAATCGGGTAACAGCAGTAAGATATTAATTATATGTTGTGGCCTTTTTTATTTCAGATGTTCACCTTTATAGGTATATTAATCAATAAGTTCATGTCATGATGAGCATTATAAGATTCTTTACACAAATAGTGCACTATATAAAAATCGGACTTTCCCATTGGTCGATCCGCATGGCCCTACGCTCGCTTCGCTCGCTACGGGGGCTCAAGAAAAGGAAACTAACCAGGTGCTAACCCAATCTAACCCAAGACATACCCAAAATCAAGAAAAAAAGCTGTTTAGAAACGTAATCTTTAAAAAAAAATTAAAAAAGCAACGAGGTTCGAACCCGCGTTTTCCAGGTCAGACCCAATGATCTAAACCTCTACGCCACGAGAATTCTTGATAGAAATCCATTTGCATCACGCAGACATATCGTAATACGAGATGGATCGACCAATAGGAGAGGTCGATTTTTACATAGTGCACTATTTGTGTAAAGGATCTTTAAATGCTCATGATGACACCCTCTCACCAAACGTCGCTGCTGGCCTCGTGCTAAACTAACATGCACGCTGCACGGTTTTGTACTGATAGTCATGTCCGAAGAATTAGAGATAGGTGAACCTGACTGCTGGTTGAAATGGCGTTTGCGAAACTAACACTGTACGATTTTGCACCCTGAGTCATGTTCGGAGAATTAGAGATAGGTGACCCTGACTGTTGGTTCAATTGGCGTTTGTGAAACTAACACTGCACTGGATCTTTGAAACAATTTTAACAAGTTGGATTCGGTCGTTGGCCAGTTGCGCTGCACGATTTTGCACAGAGAGCCATGTACGGAGAATAATTATAGAGATAGATGGACCTGACTGCTGGTTAAAATGGCGTTTGCGAAACTAACGCTGCATGATTTTGTACATAGAGTGAGGTTCGGAGATTTATAGTTAGGAAGTTAGGTGAACCTGACTGTTGGTTAAAATGGTCTTTGCGAAACCAGCACTGTGCGTAGCTGCGCCTTTGAAACAAGTCTGAACAAGTTCGATTCGGTCGTTGGCCAGTTACGCTGCACGATTTTTCACAGAGAGTGAGGTTTGGAGAATTATAAATACTGTTTTTCTTCAAACGTCAGTAAATCCGTCATTACTCGACTATGTAGGCAGCCGTGAAGTTTCGCTTTTCCTGCGCCGGAGCTTTACTTTTCACTTTTCCGCCGGCGGAGGTAAAAGTGTTGTCATAGCAACATAGATACAATACAATACAAACAGACAACAAAATAAGCTTTAATAAACTACAATTTGAATTTACCACTCAATTTGTGACTGCATTTCTAAACATCACTAATTTAGGAACAAATTGGTTATTATTTAATTGAACTTACTCAATAACTGCTTATCAATACGGAATTAAAACGCAATCGGAGACGCAATCTTAAAAAAATAATTATTGTTGACAGTGTCCACTGACAGCTTTATGTTACATTACTGTAGCAACAACATCTGCCTATTAACCGACACCGGTCTAAGTCGCCTTACGAACCCACTTACCTTTAATAATAATTAGATATTATTACTATTAAAAAGAGATGTTTTTGCATTAATTTGTCGACATTTGAAGAAAAAACAGCATATTTTATTTGGAGGAAAAGTTACTTTTCATGGCTTGCTCTCTATTACCAGCCTCACTCCGTTCGGCTGTTAAACACGACCGCGCCATGAAAAGTATCACTTTTCCTCCATATAAAATAATATACTATTGCCAAATGAAAGAACCTGGACGAAAAGAATACGGGCAAAAAATGTCCTCGCATATTTAGATGATGCCACATTTTTTTTCCCAATAATCCTAATTTATTTTCTGTCTAGTTTCCTATAGTGAATTTACATATTTAAATTTCCTACTTGAATACTTAATTTTGTTATTTTCCTTAATACTACTGTCTTCTATTATTTACTATTTTATTTACACAGGGAAATACGGAATAAGTATACTATAATATTTATAATACCTGTTTATATTTTATTCGCCTTCAAGCTATTTAAAATACGCGACAATAGGCAACAGTACGACGTTTACTTGATTTTTAGCGGGGAGGCAGTTTCGTGATTGGTCGCAGGATATATTAAATACACTTTGACCCTAGACCAACACCTAATTTTTTTACATATTTTAAAATTTCGGCTTTGCTTTAGCCATTGGCGTGGATATTGCAACTGTGTGGTTATTTATATTATTTGGTTTGTAGGGTCTGGTGATATATAGGTTTTGTTGATTTTGCAAATTCTCTTTCTTCACTAGAAAGGAGGTGTCCTATATAGTAGTTTAAGCCAAAAAAGTCGGAAGATCCGCTAAATTTGAACCGAAAAAATGCCCTCAAAGTTCGAGTTTTGACACAAATTTTCAGCACCACTTCACAAAAGCACTAGAAATATAGACAAAACACATCTGAAAATCAATTGTCGGGTGAAAATATTAACTTAGGATACATTTGCGTCGAACGAAAGACCTTCGTTTTGTTCCGGTCCTAATTTAAAGCGACTCATAGCCCCATTAAACAAAATTAAATTTTACTTGTAAATATCCATCCTCCTTTTTACTCAACTGTCACAATAGCCAAAACAAAGATTTTTAAGAAGGCACACTGTTGCCAGACTTTTACTGTAGTTTCGTTAGCAAAATTCATTAGAAAAATGGTGCGCTATAAGCGCAGCTTATTCACTACCAGCTAGTCATCTTGCGGCGGCATCCTTTGATTTGGGAAAGTCAATAACCAAGTTTTGCAAATTTTAGAAGAGGGTCATGATCACCGATCTCCATATATGAATAAGCACAAAGCGATCCAAATCATACTGATTCATGCGTCTTCAGATGTAAACAAAAGAAGGTAATTCTGAGACTGCGCAGTTTCAATTAGCAGGTTATCGATCGATTCCACGTGCTTCATCACCGCATGGCCGCGAATAAGCGACAGGTCCGGATTTTAAGAATTTGGAAAAATATTTTTGCCGTTGTATATATTACCAAAAATTTCATCAAAAGCAAGTTGATAGATAATATATTTAACACAAAAATTGCAAGCCATTGATTTTTAAAAGAAATAGAATAGACCAACCGATAAAATATACAACTTTTGCTATTTTTCCGAATCTTGCTTTGTTTTGGAGACAAAAAAAAACTATTTCTTTCCTCGTCCCTGGGCGACACAAAAACCAATTAAAAAATGTAAAAATATGACAGTAAGTATATAATTATGTTTAAGGAATAAACCATTGATAGGTATGCAAAAAAAATACTACTAAATATTTTGGTACCTACCTAATTTTTACATTCATTATATGTGGCATGCATTTTTTTTTTTAAAAATATTAACTAGTTTGCCCCAAATGATTTTATGTCCAAGAAAATTTAAATTATTTATACTGTAAAATCTGGTGTAATACAGGCGCAGCACTGAAACTTGTAAATTTTCAAATATACATATTTTTTTAAATCATCCCTTTGATTCAAAAATATTAAAAAATGGAAGCACCTCCTAATAAAACCCTTTTTATATGCGTTTGCCTTAAATTTTACTTTCTCTTTAAGTTGGTCTTGAATAGGTACTACTTTTAAAAGAGATTTGTAATGTTAAAGTATTTTGCATTCACACATTACATACCACAATCTGTAGGCAAGAAATACACCTTTTTTAGTTTTTTAAAATATGAATTTTTGTTGCATTGAATAGCTAAAATAACTTTGAGGCAAAGAAAGGTTTATTAAAACAAAACATCATGATATAAACGTTTTATTTACATTAACTTACGTTAGGTAGTAGTAGTCTATTTGGGAAAAGCCAATAATACAAAATATGTAGGTAGTATGTACCAAGATACAAACTTCTTAAGACTATACACACGTCTAAATGCTCATGAAAACCTTAAAATATTTAAGAGTAATTAGGAAGATTCCTGAGAAATTAAACTGATTATTTTTTATTACAACAGTGAAAAAAAATCGATAAGTATTTTTTTATTTCCACTAAATATGAATATTACGAGAGCTATGCCAGCTTTTAGTTTTGTATATATATAGTCCATTCAAGGCTATTGCGCTGTTACGTCAGAATTTCTGACGTCAAAAGAAAAGATCCGTACGTCTTAGATAGACTCGTACGTTATTTTTTACACTAGCCAAAAGATGTCTCTGTACCTGTTTTCTATTCCAGAGCACGTTCCGTTTTTATCAATTTTACATACTTATTATTTATGGCAGCTTCGGAGTGGTTTAATTCAATGCACAAATTCGACAGGCAAATATAATGCCACCAGGAATAACATCAACATACATACAACAGCTTATTTACCTAGTAATCGTGCGCCGATATCCTTTGATTTGGGAAAGTCAAAAACCAACTTTTTCAAATTTTAGAAGAGGGCTATGACAATATTGTTTTAAGCGTCTGGGCATTTGAAGAATACTTTTGACAGTTCGTTTAATTTCAAATAATAATATTCTTTTTATCGTTTAAAATCCGTTTAAAAACGATTTTAAATGGCAAAATTGTATAAAAATCAGAAAATTCGGACTTTTTTACGCCGATAGTCATGGCTTCGGACGAATTTGTCGTGGATTTTGAAGCGACAATTCATTTTAAATTCAACCGTCCATTAAGAATAAGCTGTGCTATGGATCCAAATACACTGCGAATATAACAATTAAAAAATATTACTTTTGACGGTTCGTTTGATTTTAAATATGCTTTTTTATCGTCTAAAATCCATTTAAAACGATTTTAAATGGCAAAATTGTATATAATACCGCCCTAGCGGCTAGAATTGGTTTGCGCATTTCCGTCTCATTTGCCGAGATTTGACCTCATATCGCCGCGTAAGATGTTTACACATCAAAAATACATTTTTTCTAGAGATATAATTTTTTATTATTATCAAATAAATAAAAAATATATATTACTTACATTGTGCACAGCTTTCCAGGGTAAAAGTGGCATACTAGCATCTTTTTCACGTGTGAAATTATGCACCAATTTTAAAATTAAAGCTTGCTCTTTCTCACTGAACCGGTGGGACATCTCAAAACGATTTTTATTAGCAATTATTAGCGTAAAACACAAACCAACTACCAACAAATCAATAAATAAATTAAATCTGTTAGTTTCGTTATGATATTTTTACATTGACGCCAATCGATGTCAAAGATTCCAATTTGACGGACCAATTTAGTACATACGTTCATTGCATAAAGAAAGATGGAATGATATGACGTAACAGCGCAATAGACTTGAACGGACTTTAGATATACTATGCATGGTGTGACGTAATAATTCGCATTTAAAGATCCTTTACACAAATAGTGCACTATGTAAAAATCAACCTCTCCTATTGGTCGATCCATCTCGTATTACGATATGTCTGCGTGATGCAATAGATTTCTATCGAGAGCTCTTGTGGTGTAGAGGTTTACATCGTGGAAAAACACGGGTTCGAACTCCGTTGCATTTTTTTTTAAAGAATATGTTTCTAAACAACTTTGTTCCTTGATTTTGGGTATGTCCTGGGTTAGATTGGGTTAGCACCTGTTAGTTTCCTTTTCTTGAGCCACCGTAGCGAGCGAAGCGAGCGGAGGGCCATGCGGATCGACCAATGGGAAATGCCGATTTTTATATAGTGCACTATTTGTGTAAAGGAACATAAAAGGCTAATAATTCATGTGTATTGTGACGTCATAAGCACATTTCAAGGCGTATCTGCCTCATTTTTCGCCTTATGAAAAAAAGAAAAAACACGTGTCCACTTAGTTTTCATGGGCTATCGAAAAATTGATGAAACTCCCTCATTGTTCCGCATACCTGTGTCTGCTATTTTAATAGATTTTTTTTAAATATTTTACAGACTGTTCTATAGGTTCAACATAGAAGTAATCCGTGGGGGAACCTTTACCATTTTTTTCCAATTTTAACTCCCTTCTTTTATTTTTTCTTTACCTTTACAGATAGAAAAGACATACAAATTGTACTTTACGTCACTCACTACACTTTTCTGTCCCAAATTTTTAAAAGAATGGGGTAAATATTGGAAAAAAAATTAAAGCTCCCCCACGGATCATTTCTATATTATTGAACCCATACATGTAGTATGTAAAACAATTTTTAAAAACCTTTTAAAATAGCAGAAACAAGTATGGGGAACAATAATTACCCATTTACGGATCTAAAAAAAACTGTTTAGAGCATCTAAGCTCCTCAACAAAGTAAATTAAAATCCATCCTACCTATAAGAAGACTCTTTTAATACAAAATGATAAAACTGAATAAACTCACTGCTATTTATGCATCGTGACAGTAAATAAACCCTTTTTAAGATATTATTCCCATATTTTTTATGTAATGCTGCAGTTATCCTTAAAAGAAAATGATACTTAAAATAAGAAAACCCTGGTATTCTACCCTTAGTTTGGCAACACCAAATCAAACACCGTTGAGTATTTTCTTTGACCTTGGCAGTTGACGCCATTGTCTTTTAAGGTCTTTTGTCTTTAAATCATATTCCTAACGTCTACACCAACTTATACACTAACAAAATACACTAATAACGAACTGTTATAATAATAAACTAAACTAGATGTCCAGGAGTAAATTAGTTATTTTCAACGAAAACGATAATATAAACCACTCAGACGCACGTATGTACTTCAATAAGTGAACGAAACGAAACTCCGAAACCCATTACGGCAAACACAGAAAAAAGAATTATTTCAAGCGCAAGCAACAAGCAAGGTCAGAGAAATTTGATAATATTTTTGATTACCGAACTGTAAAAGCTTTATGAGCTGATTTCGTTCTGTCGCTTCTCGGTGTTTGTGCGCATGAGTAAAATTATCCTATTTTCAGTTCTGTCCGACGCAGAACCCGGTTTTTTCCCCATGATTGGTACGATTTTTCGACGCTTGCAGACGGTTTGTGCTTATCCATATATGGAGATCGGTGGTCATGACTCAATATTGTTTTAAACGCCTGGGCATCTGAATAATACTTTTGACAGTTCGTTTAATTTAAAATATGCTTTTTATCGTCTAAAATCCGTTTAAAAACGATTTTAAAACGCACAATTGTATAAAAATCCGAAATTTTCGAACCTCTCTGGGCGATAGCCGCGGCTTCGGACGAATTTGTCATGTATTTTGAAGCGAAAATTCATTTTAAATTCAACTGTGGAATTGAACCGCTCAGGGCGCTGTGCCCGACACTCCAACTTTCCGATTTAGATAGAGTTGACTAGCTGGTAGTGAATAAGCTGTGCTATAAGTGTCTCTACTCTTTTTTTTATTTAGGTGAATGATTTTTTTATGGCAGTAGCACATCCTATATTGCTCGCCGAGCGGTGTGTGTGCGAAGATGTTGATTGACACGGTTCTTGAATAGTTAGTTAGGGGAAGAGACGTCCTGGGAGCATATTTGCATGTAACAGGAAAGATGTCCATTCGGCAATGCCGATCGTTTCATGCACGATAGCATTAAGTCAGATGTCGTGACTGTTACATAGAATCAACAAATAAGTCTTCAATTATTTTAACACTTCATGCATGGCCCTCCGCTCGCTTCGATCGCTACGGGGGCTCAACAAGCAGAAATTAACCAAGTGCTAACCAAAACTAACCCAAAATGAAAAAAATAAAATAAAAATTTTGGTTTAGTTTTGGTTAGCACCTGGTTATTTTCTATTTGTTGAGCCCCCGTATAGAGAGCGAAGCGAGCGGAGGGCCATGCATGGAGTGTTTAAATAATTGAAGACTTATTTGTTGATTCTATGTAACAGTCACGACATCCGACTAAATGCTATCGTGCACGTCACATATAAAGAGACGTTTGGCATAGCCGAATGGACATCTTGCTTGTTACATCCGAATATGCGTCCTGGGAGTGAGTTCCACAGTGATGCAGTGCGCCAGACAAAAGAGTTCTTGTAAAGCGATGTTCTAAGTGTTTCCAGTTGTACGACGAACCGGTGCGCTCTTGCCGTCTATCGTGACTGTCTGACAGGCGTTGTCAGAGGCGGGATAAGGCGGGCCAAATCCTGGGAACATCTGCCGTAAAAGTATCTGTAAAACAGGGATTTCGCGGTCAACTGTTTGCGGTGTTTCAGACTATCCAGATTCCGGGTCAACTCCGGGTCACCGACGAGACGCACAACTCTCTTCTGAACGGAATCTAGTAGCTTTAGGGTGTGCTCTGGCGTGGCACCCCAGATGTTTCAAATTCAAATTCAAATTTATTTGTGTTCAAAACATACAAAAGTTCTTATACACGTCATATAATACATAATACTAATAATATTAAATTCAATATAGAATCGTATCCACAATTAAAAAAAAATCACTATGAACTAGATTACACACAAGATTCAGTCTAGGGTAGTATAAACGAAAACATAAAAAGGGAACACTATACATACAATATATTTAGAAAATTATTTGGTCATTTGTAAATTCCTATATCTCATAGTATGCCTAGGAAAGCTTTTATTTGGGCTTAAATTTATTTATGTTTAGATTTCTAATATTCTCAGGTAAATTATTATAAAATTTTGGACCATAAAAATTCCAACCATTTGCTGACCTGTTCAGTGTTCAACCTTAGATAGTCTGCATCAATGTTGTTTTTAAAACGAGTCGTATGAGTATGTGTATGTACATGAAAATTATATTTAGAGATGTTCTTTTTAACATACATGAGACACTCAAAAATAAAAAGAGAGGTTAAAGAGAGAATTCTATTTTCCTTGAATAGTGGCTTACAATGAGTTCGGTTGTTCACACCAGATATAACTCGAACTGCTGCCTCTTGAAGTCGAAAAACAGGTAACTGGTTACCACAATTACCCCACACTAATACTCCATATTGTAAGTGAGTTTGAAAAAAGGCAAAGTGGGCCATACACAGCATCTCCTTTGAAACACTTTTTCTCAATTGGCGGAGTAGATAAAGGTTTTGAGAGAGTTTACTGGAGAGGTGTTCCATATGTGATACCCCAGTCAGCTTGTAATCAACATGAATGCGCAATAGTTTAACTGGACCGGTAGGCACAGTTTCTTTTCTGAGTGAAACTATTAAGTTTTGGGTTTTGTCTTCATTAAGTTTGAGTTTATTACAGGAAAACTATTGCTCTGCAGTATTTAGTGCACTTGTTCGAGCAATATATAATGAACTTAGGTGTGTGAGCAATATTCTAAGCCCGGTCTTATTTGCGCTTTGTAAAGCAAGAGCAACTGCTGCGGTGTATAAATTTTTTGTTGCGAAATAGCGTACCAAGCTACTGGGAGGCTGATTTTGCGACGTTAGCAACGTGGTCATGCCAGGACATATTGCTGTTGACCGAGACCCCCAGTAGTCCGATTGAATGAAGATGAAGGGATGGTCGATCCTGCCATAATGATATCATTGCCCGCCGTATGGTAAACGTAGCTGCTTGAATGAGTTTTCAATGTGCATTTGTATTCATTCATCGGAATAAAAGGGACACTCATTCGATTACACTATTCCTTTGTACGTATATATTCGTCAAATATTTCACTTCATACATGGCCCTCCGCTCGCTCCGGGGGCGTAACCAAACAATCCTAACCCAAACTAACCCAAGACATGCCCCAATGAGGAAAACAAACTAAAAAATATTTGCATTTTCGACTGACAAATTTAATTTTTTTTATTTCCTTGGGTTAGTTTCGGTTAGTTTTGTTTGGTTGCGCCCCCGAAGCGAGCGGAGGGTCATGCGTGAAGTGGAGTATTAAGTATACTTAAATAGTTAACAAACACTGTTATTCCCCATAAGAAAATGTGCAACTTTTGGAGACACTGTGCCAGGCCCCCGGTGTTGGTTACTAAAATTTCGTTATTTTCACGTTACAATTTCGATATTTTCACGTTACACCTGGGAAAGTCGTAGTGGAAGTTTGCAACTTCTAGGGCAATTAAGGCTCAGAACGCGGATATTTTTTCGGCTCAAATGTGGCGAATCTTCCGATTTTTTTAGCTTAAGGTACTCTATAGGACACCCCTTTTCTAGCGAAAAAAAAAAGAAAATTTGCAAAATCGACACAACCTATATATCATCAGACCCTTAATTTGATGATATCTTGGAAGATTTTTAACCTTTCTCATATTTTTCTTGCATTTGGTGATTATTATACGCGGTTAACTAATTTTTATATATTTCGGATAACTCTCTTAACTGTACTCTCTAAATTAAAATTTTTATTACAAAACAATTCCGAACGTTCTATAAAGAGCGTTTTGGAACATACTTGCTTCAATACTGAACGCTAAAAAATTTATATGAATTAGCTACGATAAACCGGTTTTTTCCAAATTAAGCGACCTCATCAACGAGGTAAATACATAACCTTCGGGAAACGAACTCCACTTATTACTACAACATATTTATGTAATACATACAACAAATATCATAGAATACTATCCTTATTATAAAAATGAGGTAATATTATATGACATATTTTGTACTATAAGACTGTAATATAAAAAAAACTGTAATTAATTTTAACGTCTTAAACTAATCAATATTATCAATAATAATATGGTAAGAATAACCTCGTGCGCCTATGGGAAGGCAAGATTTTTTACATGCTAGTCCTCTACCCCCTTCAGTCGTCGTTAAGGTTCACTCGCTTGGCGCACTATAGGTGGACCTGACTGTCGTGTTTGCGAAACTAACTATGCACGTGGCTGAGCCTTTCAAACAAGTCGTAACAGGTTGGATTCGGTCACTTGGGTCATATCACTTTAAATGTTTCATTCAATGTAGGTTATCTTCAAGTATTTAAACCTGATGTCGGTTACTGATAACCATTCTCAGATATTTGACCCCAACTTCATCCATCAACATTCATTCACTTGGACTATATCATTTTAAAGGGTTTTAAATAAATAAATATATTTAAATCCGCAAGTTTGCGGCTAATAATTCTCAAGCAATGTACCGAAAAATTATTCTTCTTTTGAACGGAAAATGTTATTTCAAACAGAAACTATCCAGTAAAACTCAATCATCTTTTTATATACATTTATTTATTATCTGAAAATATACATTACTACTATAAATTATCATATGGTATATTAATAATATGGTATATCTACAATTCACAGCAATATAATATAATATTTGCAGGCTACTTATAAATAACATGCATCTCATAAAAATTAGTCAGCATAAACTATCAACTTATTCAACATCCATTATTGAATAATGCCCCTAGGGAAGTGTGTCGACTGAAATTTTTGAGATTTTTCTTTTGTACCATCGTGAGGACTTAAACCTGTTGTATTCTGTTCTATTGTGTGGATATCATGATTTTTATATCTAATCAAATTTTGAAAATCGATTTTTCAGTAAATGTTTCAAGGCACTCTATATAGTCGTCAAACGTACTTTTGTTGCTAACCCTTTTTTTGATTTTTTTGGTTACACCTTTATTATGCAAATAATATTCGATCTCATCTCGCTCTTTTCCTGCTGCTTCTAATTTAACTCTCTCTTCTTCCAATTCTTCAGCAGTGGAAAATAATTTGGAAGCATACATTTTTATCTCAATCCCATGAGCCATTACTCGTCCATTATTCTCGTCTCGTAAAGATATGTCTATTACTGCGCAGGTTTAGTATACATGAAAGTGTACACTTAGGTTGCTAACTATGTTTAAATCTATTTCACCAGAGGAGCGTGGAATGCATGACTATTCGTTGAAGACTTAACAGACGCGACCCGTTCGGTTTCATGAGACAAATTGAGGCTTCCTTGAAATACTTTTAAATTATGTTGAGGCAGGGACAGTTGCTTAGGTTACTTTATAGAGCTGACTTTAATTAATTTAGTTTTTATTATTCTTTTAACTGACGTGTTCTAAGAGAAGTTTATTTGTGCATTCTCCGTGAAGGAACAAAATGCGAAAGAGAGTTTGACCCCCCAGAGTCTTTTCCATTAAGGTACAAAATAGCTCTAGATGAAAAGTAGGGTGAACTTGTTGCCAGAACGCTTCCTAAAGGATCCACGAACTGAACCAAGTTGTCGTTTACTCGGTCCGCTCGATCTTTTATACTAAAATTTGTTGAAAGTTTACTGATTGTTTTCAAAACATGTTTAGATAATAATCATAATACTTATGTTTCAAGATTCTCCATCAAGTTCAAACTTTGACTGAGTGTTCTTTTTCAGTGAATATGATTTCTAGTTTACAATATTATCAATTGAATAGTCTGAGGTACCAAAATATTGAGGACAGTGTTTTTGCATAACATCATAAACGTCTGTATTTTTAATTTCATGTATAAAGCTATCAGTATCAGTAAAGAGCACTTTGCAGTTTGAAAAGTGTCTTAGCATATAGTTATAATGAAAATTATAAATTGTGGTTTTAGCCAAATCCAGAATACTAATTCCAACGAGGCAAAAGCATCAGTTTAGGTGTTGTCATAATTTCAAGCATTTTTCCTGTATAGTGTGGGTTGTTAGTAAATTTATAAACATCAGTACCGTTTAATTTCTTAGTTTAGTCTCGCTTTTTGAAGGGACCATTATCAGTTCAAAAGAAAATTAATAAATAGGTAAAATAGACGAAATATATATATAGTGGAAATGATACTAATTAAAAATTATCAGATTCATCGGTGTCTAGATGTAAAGCAGATGCTCATTGTCTTAAACATGAGTTAAAGATTATTGTTAAAAGAAGTTGAAGACTGGGTTCGTAGTAAACAAACAAAATAGCCAAAATAAATTATTGAGTTGGAAAAAAATTGGTTCAAATATTTTCACTGTTGTACCTGGATTCTTACCCTCTATTTTGTAGCAACTATTGGGACAGTAGATACATTCAATTTATATCGTATATATTTACAATATCTAACCGATCCCTATGTTGTTTAATGGCACATTTAACAAACTGTTTTGAGCACCTCCTGATGAAGATAACATGATTCGCGAAACGCACGTCTAATGCAAAAATGTTGTTACGGTATTGTGGATAAAACTGTGTTTTAATGCATTTTTTCGAGGCTTCCAAACCCAAACTTAGTAGGTCTCTTTCGACAAATGATTTGCAGATCCATGCAATGGGCAGTACTGGTGAATCTTTTTCATTAGATTGTAATTTATTTTGAACGTATTCTTACATTCTTTACGCATTATTGGTGTCACTGACATTGTGAATTTAAGCATTGGGCTATTCTACGGCAGAAAAGATTGAAATACTTGAACTCTTTTTGAACATAACAAATGTGGCAATATAACCCGGCAGCTCGTGACTGAAAAAAGGGATCCCTTTTTTACAGTCTGCATTTGACAGGCGTAAACTCTCGAAATATGCATTAACAATTTCTCGACCGCGGTAATGCATGTTGAAACATTAATTTTAGTTTGCAGAAAATGGTCTCTTGGAGCAAATCCGTCATAAGCATATTGCCAGACGTTTTTCACGAGTATAATAGTCACGCATGCTCGTGTAATCTTGTAAGAAAAATCGTGTAACTGGCGAATTTTTTTTACAGCCTGCCAAGCACAAGTTACAATCAGTTATCAGTAAAGTTGTCACAATTTTACTAGGCACACATTTTGCAGATGTATAAATGTCTTAGACGCCCTAGTTAATTAACAACATTTTTATGTTAACTCCGAATAATTTTTAAAGTCTGCCTCTTAAATAATTATAAACTTTATGGAAAAATTTGATATCTGAAACTATTGGCAGACGAATTCGAAGAGTTTGAATTGTAGGCAGAAGCAGTTGACCTTTTTTAAGTAAAAAAATAATTTTGGCAATGCTTTACAGCCTGCCTTCTTTTTCTTGTAACGTTTAGTTACTGAATAAGCGCAATATTTAAAAGCAGACGATTTGTCAAAGTACAAGTGACAAAAAAATTATTCCCAAAAAAATGATCCCAAACAATAAATGGAACAATTTTTTCAGTCCATCATTTTTTTTTCATTACTTTACTTATAAAATAAATATGGAGAAGCCGACGATTTAGACAACTACTAATGGGAATATTAAATTTTAAAATAAGATAAAATTTTACGTTATTTTAAATCTCTTTAACTATTCTTTTACAGTGTGCTACTATTTGTTTTTAAACATTGATACTTACACTTATCACTTATACAACAGTGTATATATGTGTACAATCATAATTATTGTAGAAACATTCTTTGGCAAAGGAAAAAAACAGAAGTAATCTGTTCAATTACAAAATATAAAGAGTCTATTTAATATCAAATTAGAAAACATGCATACAAAAAGTTCAATCACTTTCTGCATATATTCCAGACATACTTAATCATATTTTCATCAAATTTTATTTGTTCTCCACAATCCATACTGTCGTCGCTGTCCATATCATCATCATCAGCCTCGATGAGGATACCGTTTATTTCTCATTACTCTCGGCTGTACTCGACGATCTCCGGAGCTTAAGCGTTTGTTTACTATTTTAGAATGCCTAATATTTCACCTCACGTATGTTGCTCCGCTCGCTTCGCTTACTACGGAGGCGCGGCGCAACAAACAAAAACTAACCAAAACTAAGTAATGCCCAAAATGAAGAAGAAAGCTTTTTACAAACATAACCCTAAATAAAAAAACACGTTTGCCACCGACGGGAAGCGAATCCGGGCCGCCATATCACAAGCACAGGATCTGACCACTGCACTAAAAGACCTGTTGGAACCGATAAATTGGACATGGTAAATGCCACGCCTTCCGGAGATCGTTGAGTACAGCCGAGAGTAATGAGAAATAAAAGATATCCTGCCTCGATGTCCTGGTAAACATTTTCATCATCTGCTATAAAATCTTATCAAAAACATTTTGTTAATGTTTGTAACATGCAACTAAATAAGAGGAATTTTTGCAAGCAAGTATCAAAAGTGTCAAATCGGTTCGAAAAACTGGTGACAAAAAGACAAATTGGAACGTAAAATATTTCATTTAGTTACTAATTTAGTTATCACTTATTTAAAATAAAAACTGTTTTGGAATTGAAGTTGAAATAAAAATATTACTTATGTTCTTTTTAAAATTTTATTATTTAATTAATTACGCTTAAAACAGTATCTAGTACTGTTTCCAATACTTTTAAAAATAATTTTATTTTATTTATTTATTTATTTATTTATTTATTACATACGTATCAACAGCACTGGTGCCAATTACAGATACATCTTAAATCTAGATATAAAATCAAACAAAGAAAGGCAATCAAGCAAACTCGAATTAAAACTCAAATAAACAAAATACAGCGATAAAATACTGTCAAGTCAAAGGGCTTTAACATTATAAAACTGGGTGCAGTACATAACTAAGCTTACACAAGATTAGTCATTTGCAGCCAAAGTACAATACATATACAAATAAATAGGCATACCTAACACAACCACACAATGATCACAACAGCTACAATTGAATCTTTGGTTTATTAACTGGTCGATCTCAGCTTATCGTCAACCAAAGTTTTGAACTGACCAAGACTAGTTGTATCTACATCAATATCAGATGCATACAAATTAAAAAAGTAACACATTTTGTAAATTGGAGAGTTCTTGTATAGGTTTATTCGAGGATGGGCCAGATAAAAAACATTTGAGGCTCGCGAGTTGACTCTATTGACAACAAAAGGTAATTTACCAAGAATTTCGGGGCAGTCAATCTCACCTTTCAAAATTTTAAATAAAGTGCATAGTAATATTTTAATTCTTCTTTTTACTAACGAAAGCCTGCCAAAGACTCCTAAAAGGTATTCGTTGTCACACCCTTTCTGAGGATATACGCCATACTTCCTATAATACATGCACTTCAAAAATCTTCTCTGCACTTTTTCAATAAATGTTACCCAAACACTATACTGGGGGGACCATATTATGCTGCCATATTCCAAAACTGGCAACACAAGGCTATCAAAAAGATGCCAGCAAACATCCGTGCTGAAAACTCTAGTATTCCTGACAATAAAACCTGCTATTTTTTGTGCACTATCAATTTTAGATATTATATGGCTAGAGAAAGACAATGTTGGGTCAAAGATTACACCAAGATCCTTATGCTGATTCACTCGCCGTAAATTGACTCCATTTAAAGAATAGTCATAGCCAATAATATTATGATTCAATGTGAAAGACATACACGCACATTTATTTACATTCAAATTAAAGCTATTCGAATCGCACCAGTCAGCCACGGTGCAAAAGTTATTCTGTAGGGTCACACAATCCTCAACAGAATCAATCTGATAGAAACATTTAAAGTCATCTGCAAACAACAACCCCAGAGCATTCTTGATACCACCGGCCATACCGTTTACGGCTGCCAAAAACAAAAGAGGACCCAAGTTGGATCCCTGAG
This sequence comes from Pissodes strobi, assembly GCA_016904865.1. Lineage (NCBI taxonomy): Eukaryota > Metazoa > Arthropoda > Insecta > Coleoptera > Curculionidae > Pissodes > Pissodes strobi. Next base: position 169,690 of record MU183827.1, read on the forward strand.
GAACTCCCGACGTACTCGCGAAAATAACCGACCTGCATCCTTTGACCTCAACATACTGGAACCTACTATTCAAATAAGATTTAATCAAATTTTGAAGATGTAGAGAAACATTCAAATCAGACAAAGATCTCAATATTACACAATGCCTGACTCTGTCAAATGCCTTCTCCATGTCGGTGTATATAACATCCACCTGAGATTTGTTGTTGATAGCTTCGTGAACAAACTGACAGAAGGAGGCTAAGTTAGTAAATGTTGACTTTTTAGGTAAAAATCCATGTTGACATGTTGAGAGACAACCAGAGATTTCATCATATAATCGTTCGAAAATAACAATCTCAAAAATTTTTGAAACCGCGCTTACAATGCTTATGGGCCTGTAGTTATTTATTTCATGTCTGGCTCCCGCCTTGTGAATTGGAATTATTTTACTAACTTTCCACTGATCAGGATAAACTGAGGTTTTTAAGATTAAATTAAACAGATATTCCAAAGGTTTGGACAAGTACTCACCACAACCCTTCCAGATATAAGTCGGGATCCCATCGGGGCCAACCGCCCTATTTGCCCTAATTTTCTTCACTGCTTTCGTTATTTCTTGCGTGGAGATTAACCTGCTACAAAAGAATGACTTAGACTTGGTCGCTGTGCAGCCTATATCTTTGTCATTGACAAAAACTGATTTAAAAAAATCAGCAAAACCATCGGCTACATTTTGAGAACCCGAGTAAATTTTGTCACCAAAAGACATTTCCCCCAAAATATCAGGGGAATCCTTTAGAGTCTTTAAAAAAGACCAAAAGATTTTAGGGTTCATTTTTAAGCTTGATTCAACATCCTGTAGATATTTAGAATGTGCAATTTTAATTTTATGTTTAATGATGCTTCTAAAAGAAAAATACTTGTGTGTCCAGTAGTGAGATTTGAGTTTCTTAGATTTGAGAAAAGAATTATGTTTTTGTTTAAGAAGGTTAATTATCTCTTTATTGAACCAGACTGGGTATTTTTTATCTATCTGAGTTGACTTCGGAACACATTTCTCAAACAAGTCGGCCAGTTTGGCATAAAAATACTCCAATGCCGAATTGACATCCAGAAAGCTCTCAAAGTCACTCCAGTCTTGGTCTCTGAAAAGTCTATACATTAGCAAAAAATCAGCTTTTTTAAAATTTAGTTTCGTTGTTGATACAAATTTACAGTGTTCAACACGTTCTTTAGTTTTCAAGCATACGCTCAGACATGGATGATGTTTGTCAATAGGAACCAAAGCATCATCTGTTTTGTCGACCCGCACACCATCAAAAGAGGAAATCACGAGATCAAGAACAACATTGTTACCATTTCTGACCTGATTTAACTGAACTAAATTATTAAATGACAGGAAAGATTTAAGAGTATTTAAAGCGTCATTACAAGAAAGATGGTTTACATAACTTGGAATATTAAAGTCGCCAATTATAACGTATTCGGATTTAGATTCCCCACTCAAGTTAGATCCTATCTTCTCAAAAAATTGCTCATACAAGACACTAGCGCTATTTGGGACGAAGTAGACTATTATTACAAATAAATAAGAATGTGTGCCCAATCTGAGTTTCACACATATTGCTTCCTGATCAGCATCAAAAATGTTCACCACAGTAGCCATAAAGCAACTCTTAACAGCCAGCAAAACTCCACCGCCTTGTGATTTGTCAGTGATAACCCTATTTCTATCTTTCCTAAACACAACCCTATTGTCATAACTAAACTCTGCATTATTTATTGATTCGTTCAACCATGTTTCGGTTATACCTATTATATCATGGTCATTAATCAGCATGTTGCACTTTAAATTATGTAGTTTGGTTTTAATACCCCTACAATTCTGGTAAAATACCGATACCTTGTTTGTTAAGTGGCTATTAATTCTATCTGAGCTTGATGAAAATTTGTTCCAGTGACATTAGGTGAAGTGTTATTATGCAAATCACTACATGCATAGTGTGATACATCACGATCATCTCTAGTTGAAGAACTATTTGACGAATTCAACAAAGAACTATCGAAAGGAGCTTGACTGTATGCGTTATCAATAATATTGATGTAGATCAAACTCTTGTTGCAAGACGAAGCTATAACATTACTAATTAATTCGGTCAATTTCATATTGGATTGCTTCCTACCCAACTTATTACAACTATTAATGAAAGACATTCTATTTGCTGAAAACCTATCGAAGTTATATACAAGATTACTTATCCTATTGTTAAAATCATAACACTTACTTGGCACTCCAAAACAAATAGGTGGCGATAGGACAATAACATTGGTATGGACGCACATCTTCAACCTATTTATAACATACTGATATTTTGGAAAACTTTCCTTACAAAAATTATTATATCCTGCAAAAATAATTAAGTAATCATCCCTACTAAAATTCTCAATTAAAAGTGCAACATTTTCCACAACATCTTCGAATAGAGCAAAAGGTTTTATTACGCTCTGAACCATATATTTACTTCCAAGTTTATCACTTATTGTTGAATCTAATCCCCTTCCCATCTGATCACAGAGTAGAAGTATGCGATTTTTGTTGCTATTAATATCATTTAAAACATTGATATGCCTGCTAGATACGTCCAAACTCGACACACTCGTCACGACTCTCTTGTCCTCGGAAGCAACAGTAAACAATTCAGTCTGCGTACACACATCTGCACAGTCTGATATAGGCGGCGTTAAGTTTGTTTCATTTTTTAATTCCATCAAGTCCCGTAGATGTTGGTCATTGTCCTTTGTTAAAGAGGAAATATTATCGAGTAGAGTAATGTTAGAATTTTTTAGGGCAGTTAGTTCATTTTCAAGACATTCAATTTTAGTTGCCCTAGCTTTGATGTCCTTCGCTAGATTGGTGTTAACTTTGAGCATATCAACTATTTCTTTCTTGACACCAATCAACTCTTCTTTCTGCGACTGAATGGTGATCATGTAGTTCCTTTCAACTTCAAAAACCTCATCATCCAATGTTTCCGTTCGTCGTTCAAGTCGCTTGATGTGCGCATCCTTTAATTTGTTGTCATTTATAAGTCTGTCAATCTCCTGCCTGAGGCTCAGCTTTAGATCTTCGAAGTCAATTTCAAGATTGTTGATGTAGGTATCCTTTTTAAGCAAATCAGTTTTGAGTTGATCGCAATGCAAAGATAACTGCTCGGCATCCGAAAGACCCGCTTTACAACCATTGCAAAAAAATATAATAGTTCGGTTTTGAAGAAGTAGAGCATCAGACTCCGTAGTACTCAAGTTTGCACAGTCCTTACAGTGAAAGAGTTTACA